>JAPMNP010641064.1:0-11225 GCA_029874935.1 Atherina boyeri | reverse complement strand
AAGGTGGGGGCTGAGCAGCTGCGCGGGTGCGCGCAGGCCAGCATCAACAGAGCATACAACTTATTACTCTAACATATTACCTGTGTGTGTATAAGGATTTTGCCTTAAGCTGCTCTTGCATTCTGGGAAAAAAGAAACCCACGGTCCTCTCATTAACTTGAATGAGCTCTGTGGGGTGATGCAGCAGGGGTCTTCACACTGTCAGACAGTGGAGGTTTGAAGCAGAAGAGTTGATCCAAATTGAGCATCCCATAAGCTTTTAAACTCAATGCTGTTTATTTCACATTTCCAGGACTTGTTTTAACTCTAGCCGGTTCTAAAACAACATAAAAAACAATACATCTCTTTCTCTGAAGTAGTGGTGGACGGTCAGTTGTAGCACAAAGCGTTGTTTGTTTTTCTGATATGATTTAGTCTTGATCTGCAAACACTGATTTCAACAGCCTAAACTATATTTGGAATGAGGTGTAGCAGAAACTTTTAAACTTGCATGCAGCAGAGCACCTGTGTTATTGAAGATGCTGAGTGCTAAAAAATGGAGTGCGAAAGATCGCAAAGTGAAGCTGCAGCAGATGTTGAAGTGGAACTTGATGGGCCAGAAGAACTTTTGCTGTAAAAAGGAGTCTGTTGTCTGGAGATATTTTGTTCCACATCTAACCTTGTCAAAGAAATATTTACAGCAAATGCAATCAAGTTGAAGTTGTTACCGAAGGCAGCAACGTGGGGAAGTTGCTGCACCCCCTCAGCTGTAAACATGTTTGGAGTATCAGGAGTGTAAAAGGCCTATTAGTCCTGTAGGCTCCGTACTGTTGGGGACTGTTCAACTAGGGGTTGCAACATTCACTTGATCTGAGTTCGCTTTCACACTGCACTTAGGACCTGTTTCCCCCGACTGGACCGGGTTAGTATGGGACGGTATGGTCTGGTTCAGTAAATCCTAATCTCTGTTCTGTTTCCACGGCCAACTGTACCCTGACCCAGTAGGAGGTATATCAGCAATAGATGTGTCAGCTGCGTAATAACATGTCATTGCGGCGCATCGCCTTCCTTGAATTATAAGGCAGAAGAATACGGCACAGTTTGTTTGTGTCGCTCGCTGTAGCTGTAAACAACAAAACAATCCACCATACATTCAAACATGGAGCTGTTCCCGCTTTTATATATCGGATATTCTGGCACTCTTCCCATTGTTTGCTTGTGGAAATGCAGAATAAATGTGTACTGACGCAGCCCAGTTGGTGGAAATGGAGCTTGAGTTGAACAAACTTAAAGGGACATTGTGTAACATTTTTTGTTGTTTGCTGGCCAAAATCGATGTCTGCATTTATATGTGTTATATTGGTGTTTTATGACCTGCGCTTACAATCTGACACATTCTCCTAAGCGAAGAATTTTAGATTGTTTATACATAGAACGGGTCAGCTGGTTGGGACAGTCTGTCATCTTGAAACTACAGCTGCCGGTAAAGTACAAATGGCACCAACATGCGACAAGAGTATGTTTTCCCTGCGAGCCGACGCCCAGTGATTAACACCGGGGAGATCAGTTGGTGCAGCTTACTGCCCCGGCAAGTTGGGAAATTTGTTCAATCGCCGTTTACAAGATGCAGGACCATGTATATGCAGCAGCAGCAGAGGAGCAGTTTTCACCGTCGCCAAGAAAGGAAAAAAAGGGCACAAAATCGGTATCGGAGTAGCATCTAAATCAGCAGGATTACCATGAGGCTAGCGGCTGGCCTTCCCCAGGTGGCAGAAGCTCAAGATAGAGAAAGAAAGTTAAAGGGAACGCTAAAGTTGCAGCTTTCACCTCAAACCGTTAGTCATATGTACTGGTTAAATAAGACTAAAGCTAACTTTTTATTCAGTTTGTTAGACAGTGTTGCTCTTTACCAAGGCAACAGTAAAGTACAGGTAAAGTACACCAGCTTCGCTGGTACAGAAGTGCCAGGTTATAAGTGCCAAAGTTAGGTTAAACTTTTTGTCACCACCATAAATGCAGATTTTAAGCTTTCTCACTGGCTTTTAGTCCAGTTTGACCATGACTGAAGCAGACATTTCCCGTGGCTATGAAAGCTACTGAAGCCCCGTAAAAAACAGTTCCACCAGAGGAGTGTAACCGTTTCAGCACAGAGAATTAACCTGGGTCAGTGGCTGAACAGAACAAATACACAGCATGGAGACGACTTGTTGAAGCCACAATTCCATCTCTGTTGGATAGAGTCAACAACACCATAGGGAACTTNNNTGTTTTGTTGTTGTTATTGTTGTTTTGAGCATACAGGGCCAACAATCTAGATAATAGTAATCGACTCCCTGCAGTAACGGATGACATGATTTAATCAGTGTTGTCGAGGCTTTTATACACGGCGGCTACTGTTGTTGTAATATGTGTTGAAAATGCTGACGTGCAAGAGCTCATCATTAGTTTTTATTCGATGCACAAATTCAACGTTAGATGGCTGTAATTCTTACACATTGTCCCTTTAACCTTTTGAATGATATATTACCCTCCTTTCCTCAGATAATGCTGCAACAAGTGTTACTAAAGAAGATAAGACAAACAACTAAACAAGAAAACTGTCTCATCTATTGGTTAATCCAGGACAGCTTCTGTTTCCATCACATCAGACGGGGTCTGCTTCCTGCATTTGGCTCACTTGAAGCGTGTGAATCAAGTCAGTCTCACCAGAAAACATAAAAACCTTTGTCCTAATATGAAATATGGGTCATGATTCATGATTAAAGTTTGTTGGATGGTAACGTATCGCTAGGCGGATGTTTATATAAGGTCCAGCATCGGCATATAATTCTAACCCACAGGTATTAAGATAGAAAAGAAGCAGTAAAAGTGGGTATTTTTCTAACCCTAACCATCTTATGGCGAAAGCAGATAAGGGAAGTAAGGAAGTGGAAGGGGAAGTCGAAAAGAGAACAGTGAAAAAAAATATTGAGCAGGACAATTATGAAGCAATTACTTGAATCATAGTTAATGTTAATGTTAATATTTGCCGTAAATGTGTGTGTATATATATTCAGAAATGAATTCAGAAGTGGTATATTGCACACTTTTCTGATAAAAGTACTGCTATATGAGGAAAAATGCAGTAACTTTTGGAAGGATAAAGATTACAGGATTTATTTGTTAAAGAGACAAGTCGGCAACATTAACTTCATAGTTGTAAGAACCTGCCTTCCTGCTAAACACAGAGAGATCAGCATCGGATTTCCAGCCATCAGGTATGTTCCCTGCCGGAACAGACAGAAAGCAGGATAAGACTTTCAGCCCTTCTAGATTGTGAGGGAAACCCTGGTTTGTCTGTATGTGTTAAAGTTAATAACACGTTAACACGACCGGTGTAAAATAAAGTAACCTAACCTTCTCATATAGAAAAGTGAAGCGGCAGAAGGGTCATCCGATAGGTTACACTGCATAATTCCTTTATAGCAAATTACAGAAAAACCCAACTTATTAATGAAACATTGTGTTAATCGTCACTTTTATTCAGTACAGAAATTTGACCAATCTAAGCACTGTTGATGGTATTTAAAGCTCAACAATCTCCTTTTTATTTGCTACTTTCCCCTGAATCGCTCTAATTTATCAACCTTTGATGTCCTGTATTTAAAGCAGTTATTTAACAAATGGATCCAAACCCAAGCAGCTCATAGTGTGGTGACATAAAAGTGTAATGTTCATATCGGGGAGGAATTATATACTAATAATGGTGGGCTTTAAATGGAAATGACTGCTGATTCTGTTTTACATCCAGCATCTCAAGCAACCACAATGCCCTCATTATCTATTCTGTACCCTGCTCTGACAAATATATATTGACATTTATTTGTAAAGCACATTCAAAGCAACTCCCCATTGATCAAAGTGCTGCGCATTAAAAAGCAAAGCATCTCAAATGTTGACATAAGGATTAACACTTGAAGTGTACAAATAAAAGCAGTTGGTTGCATAATTTGGGGGAAAGAAACGGCAAAGACACTGACTCCTCTCTGCACCTTTACACTGTGGTCATAAGGGATGGGCATGGTCAACAATATTAATCAGGTAAGCTGTGGTGTTTGAACAATGCATAGTTGATATTAAGACTCCTAAAGTGTGCCAAGAAAAATAATCCCCACGCCAATACAATGCCATAATCAGCCTTCAAGGCAGGCTCCATGATGTTTTTCTAGAGCACTTTTTCAATATTGATTAAATTCCTATTCAACACCCAATTGTAACCAATTAATTAGATGCTCTATCACAAAAATAAAAAAATAAGTCACCTGGTGAGCATTCAGGACTAGAAAAACACCATCCAATCATTTGAGTCTCCTGTCTAAATGATTGAATGGTGATGTGTCAATCAAAAACAGTTAGCATTGGTCCCTCCTCCTCTCCCAGCTCCATCCAAGCATTGCACATTCCTGTACTCTGGAGGCGTGGTTTCAAGGGAAGTCTGAAGAAAGGGGTTTGGACTTCTGAATTGTTTATTTTCTAAATTTAGCTTGCTCAAGCTGTTTTTCCAGAAAAACCTGGATCCTGCCTTTAACCATTGATCCATGGCATGATGGATTTATGCTTTCATGTTATTTCCACCAGATTCTTAGCCTACCATCTGAATTTTGCAGTGTAAATCGAGACTCATCAGACCAGGCAATTTTTTTTCCATCTTCTATTGTCCAGTTTTGGTAAGCCTGTGGGAATTGTATCCTCAGTTTCCTGTTCTTAGCTGACAGTGGTGGCACTTGGTGAGGTCTTAAGCTGCTGTAGTCAACATGCTTCAAAGTTCAACGTGTTCAGAAATGGTGTTCTGCATACCTTTTTTGTAACCTTTTTTGTAACAAATGTTTATTTGAGCTACTGTTGCTGTTCTATTATTTACAACCAGCCTGCCCATTCTCCTTTGACCTCTGACATTATAAAAGGTATTTGAGCCCAGATGACTGCCATTCATTGTTTCTTTAATTGTCTAAAACCTTAAAATCCATCCTGAAATGTATGAGTAGTCAATGAAAATATGCAAGTACTGGGGAGATGTGCTCACGCTGACCTGTTCGTGTTAAGAGATGAGCTGCAGCCGTTAAGGGAGGCCTGGCCATTGCAATTGTCTAGCTTAGAGGAGATAAAAGTAAGAGTAAGTCTCTCAACATTGTTTAAGGAGCCTCCAAACCTTAATCAGAAAGACATAGCTGTGATTTCGGCATAACAATGTTGTGAGATATCATATTTCCCAAAGACAGAACCAAAGGTGGGTATTTTGAGGTAAAATGACAGTGGCCCTTGAACAGAACCCTGGGGGACTCCGCAAGAAAAAGGGACTGAAGAAGACCGATTCACTGGAAAACCTCTGCAAGAGAAATACAGTAAGACTGAAACTATTCCAGTGTTCAATAGTGAGACAAAAGGATGCTGTGGTCAAATGTGTCTAATGCTACACTATGATGACTACATGCACAAGAATGACCTCTTAAAGGGACAGTGTCATTGCTATGAATATAGCATATTGAATATAGAATAATGTTGGACTTTTTCAGAGGAATTATCATGATGAACAGATTTAAAGCGATTCAGAAAACTGTTAATATTACAGAAATGAACAAAGGAGAATTATTCAGGAAATTAGTAAAGTATGAAGCCTTCTCAGGCTTGACAGTGGTCTGATAAATATTGATCAGTGTATTTGTTGGCAAAGATCATAACAATTAGCTGAACTTTGTAAATACTTCATAATCCAAGACATTTTTAGGACATCATTCACACAAGCCATCTTACCTGCTGGTGCTAATCATCTAGAAGTAATATGTTGCAGTATCTATAGATAGGCCAATAAAAATCCCACTACTTAATTACATTTTTTCATTGTAATGGCCTCCCCGTATGCTGTGACAGTCCTCAAGTAGTGAGAGTGAGTTTTGAAATGACCGGAGGTGGATATTCTAGCAGATTCTCCCCCCACCTGCTCCCTGTAATGAGACACCCAGTGAGAAGAAAAGGAGGCAGAGCTATCTTCCACTGAGGCGAAGATCTCAGCGGCAAAGTGGGAGGCTTCGCTCCTCTGATGCTTATTAATCCTGAGAATGAAATGAGGTTAACAGCACCGAGTGGTTCAGAAACGACAATCAGCGGGGCGGTGTGATTTTTGATCCGCGGATAGAGGAAACTCGAGTTTGTGAGATTCTGGCAGGTGAGATGAGTGGAGACTTGAGAGGGGAGATAGATGTGGTATTATGAGAAATTGGTGTGTATTCTTCTGATGACTGACAGAGTGGCATTAAAAGATGTAGCTTGTAAAGAACTTGCATCGCTGTGAAAGGTTGGATTTTCTGCTTCCGCAGATGATATTTCAGCTTCACTTTATCTGCATGCTGAATTGGGCTCGTATGCATCAGAATCTCAAAAATATAACAAAACAACACCAAATATAACTATTTTATGATGGTGAGCAAAGCTTAAAAATTTAAGCATATTCCATATTACTTATAGTTTACTAAATGTGTCATCAATCTCATCCTGCCCAAATAGTTGTCTCTGTTAATCCAGTCTGCTTGTCATGGGCAACTCAGAGTTTATGTTTAAATTCATATTCAAAATGTCAGAGTACGTTTCACGCTTTATTTTAATGCACTAATGCTTCTTGGTTATTTGTTTTATGTTTCTTAACGCATGACATTAAATGGAATTGTGCTCATCCAGCCGTGTCCCTAACACTGAACAAATCCACAGCTCTAATAATTTGCCTTTAATCCTTTTTGGATTTCTGCCTGTGGAACAAAAACGAAGGCCTGTAATTGAACTTTCTTATCAGATTCCATAAAATGGAACATGATGACAACCGATGGCTTTTCTCTGCTGGTCTTTCAAACGCATCACTTTAGTGATTTAAACAAATGTTTGATGGTAATCTAATGTATTCATACCTGCACATTTATCATGGAAACTATTACATTCAATATTAATGTTAATTAAATTACTAAAATTATGAAACCTTCAGAAATTTCTGCGTCTTTCCATAAATATGGGATAAAACATGATCAGATTTTAACTCAAGTCTTAGAAGTCGTACTAATGTAAAGAAATTAAGCTAAAATTGTAATACCTGGCCTTGCACTGTATCAGTTGAAGATTATCCAGTTTAACATGTTAGTGAGGGGCAAAATCTTTGCTTTGAGTGAAACCCTATTTTCAGAAACTGTTTATATTTAACATCAGCTTATTGGACTTTCAGCGTGTTCCTCTGTATAGAGCAACTCTGTTGGTACAATATTTCACGTTACGTCATTACTTTTAGTCCATTCACTACATTTATGTTGAAAAACGGTCAAGACTTTGACTTGGCTATTTTATGATATTCACATTATTCTTTTTTAATCGATCTTGGTTAAAACTATTTAGCATCTGAGCTTGTTATTTTGCTGCTTGGCCCTTAAAATATAAGTCATACTTTTAGAATTTGTAGTTCAGTCAAAGATGGCAGGCTGTCCAGGCCCATACCATGACAATACCAGCGCCATGCTTCACAAATGGAACAAGGTTTTATGTCCTGTCCAGATAAGCTGACCGTGTGATGCTATTGATGTGAGATTGAAAAGATAGTGTACTGTCGTGGATGACATCCAGACTCTTGACCTGAGGGGAGGGAGAAACTGGTGCCGATGACAAGAAGTTCCGTTTTATCCGTGTTTAATTTTAGGAAGTTTGAACTGAACCAGGATTTTATTTCTTGTAGGCAGGTGGTGAGGTATGGGGGAGGAAGTGTGGAGTTTGGTTTGCTGGACAGGCAGAGCTGGGTGTCATCCGCAAAACAGTGAAATTTAATGTTGAATCTGCGGAAAATATTGCCAAAGGGAAGGATGTATATGATGACGAGGAGGGGCCCCAGGACAGAGCCTTGGGGCACTCCTGAGGTGACTGGAGACGGCTGGGAGCGGAAGGATTTGAGAGTGATGAACTGAGTGCGATAGGTGTGACTGAAACCAATGGAAAGGGGTGTTAACAATGCTGATGGAGGATAACCTATAGAGAAGGATGGAATGAGAGATTGTATCAAAGGCCGCACTCAGTTCAAGGAGAACCAGGATGGATAATGAAACCGGAATCAGTTGCAATGAGAAGGTCATTTGTTATTTTGAGGAGGGCTGTTTCTGTGCTATGGAGTGGACGGAAACCAGACTGAAAGGGTTTCCGACTGGTTTTCTTGTTCTTGATATGACAAGATTCAATTTAATCATGAAAGCTTTCTGTCCTTACTGAGTTTCCTTCTAACCCATTACACTCCTTGTTTATGAAGTACTATTTTTGTTCTTTATGCGGTCGACCACCTCTGGAACGTGGAACACAGAGGGAATACAGACAGTGGAATATAACGTGTATCCTGGACTCTGCTTCTATGCTCCTTTTAGACTGTACAAACAGATCGAGACAATAAAGTTAGCTAAATGCTAATAGGAGAAAGTTCTGAAACCCAGTTTCTTAGCACTAACTGTTTAACACAATGAAACATTTAACAGCTACACAGCAATCCCCACAGCTCAAGTCAAAGCTGCTCTTTTGCTCAAAATACAGTAATTTTCTCTCTTAAGAAATGTATCCATGTAAAGACTTGAGAGCACTTAGAAAATAGATTTAATGGCTTATTTTTATACAATCATCATCAAAGAGCAGAAAACAAAAATATGCTCAAATAATAATGTGGTCGAGTAGTTGTTGAACTGCAGATGAGGTTATTAGACAATAATGGATCCTGCCGTCCTAATAAAAGAGAGGCTGGAACAGCAGCCCACGATAGGCGTCTTTCACCCTGGAAAATGTTCAAGGGCCACTCAGAAGTCTTTCACTGGCTGCAAGTGGCCCCTGAGCGGGACTTTGAGTACCACTGATCTACACCACCATGTGTCGGTGAGACCATCTAAGCACGTAATTAGCTGGAGGAGTTGGCCCCGCTCCCTCGCCTTGATGGCAGCAGTACAAAACTTTTCTTCCGTGCATGTTTGCATATTGATAAGGAATATTTTATTGAAGGTGTGATACGGCCTTCCCCACAGAGGACGTTAGCAGCTTCAGCTTATATCAGAATGCAGGGCAGGGGAATGTGGGCGGTAAAGGCGAGATTGCTTATGGCGCTTTAATGTCTGAGCTCTTCCACGAAGTCATCGCAGCCCTCTGCAGTCGTGAAATTCTCTTTGGAAGTGAATGGCCATGTGTGTAAGAAGAATGGTGAATGATTGAACATGAAACCTGCTATTGTCTGTTTGTTTGCTGGAGTAGTGCTGTCTTTTCTATACTCATATTTTATACTTGCATGAAACATAGCTGCTGCTTTTTGGCTGACTCGGCTGCTTCATACTATAGTATTCTGCAAAAGTCTTGAACCACCTTGAGCAAAAGGTTTTGTTTTTTTCGGCGGCTTTTTCACTTAATTTCAGTACCTTCAGTACCTGGACCTTCATTTTATCCATCTACTGCTCACTGGAGCCTCGACAGAAATGGTCTCCATGGAAGACTGGCTGTCAAGAAGCTATTCTTAAGGACGGGAAACAAGGGGGGAAAGGCTGAGGTACGCCAAATGACTCAAGAACTAGACTGAAAATCTCTTTTATCAGGTCTTATGGCATTATGAATCCTCCCCAGAGCCAGAACCTCAGCATTATTGAAGTAGTGTGGGATCATCTTGACCGAAAATGGAACAAAGAAGAGCTTTGGAAAGTCCTTCAAGAAGCTTGTAAGACATTATAATACAGCTTATCTGGGACGGTTCAGGATGTGTTGAAGAATACCAAATACTGACTTCCATTTCTATTTGTTTCAATGAATCACTGCAACTCTGCTTTCTTAGCTGTATATAAAGAAATTATCCATCTTACCTGGTGGGCGGGGCTAATACTGAGTTAGTGTTGACCATTGCTTTGATAACTTTTACATAAAGTCGGTTCTTTGCAAAAATGGTTGGCTCCTTTATGGATCACTGAGTTAGTAAAAGATATTTTAGTCATAGGAGAAAATATTGAAAAAGGAAAGACTGAACCAAAGTATGTGGCAGGTAAAACAGGAGCATTAGAAGAATATCTTGAAGTTCTTGGAGTTGTTTACACATTTTCTGACCAAGATATTGAATGCATGAATGAATGAATGAATGAATGCTTTATTTTCAACACGTTTATGATAAAGAAAATTAAACAAAAACAGCCAAGAAAGACTAAACTAAAAGTGAGGCTAACAGTAGTCAGCACAAGCTTGTTTAATCATACCCCTTTTACGCTATTAATAAAGAGTCATCACTTCTTCTTCAAATTTGTCCCACTCCTAATTACAATTAGCACTATATTTCTATTTGTATCAACACAGTAAACCACCAAAATCTATACATTTTCATATGCACGCATAAACACCAATACACATATTTACACACATACCCCAGATAATATATATGTAGAGATACGACAAATAATAAATGTAATATTTTGTAATAATACCCAATCAAAGCACTTCCTCTTCCCTATATCTTGCAAAACTTTACTCTCGAACAGCTTTTTTATTTAAATCATGCTTGGTTTGAAAGAGTAAAATTTCCGGAGATAAAAAAAAATGTTTCCTCGAAAAATAGTATTTTTTGCTCTGATTTGAGGTGAAAGAACGAAAGGAGTAAATTGATGTGAAGTAAATTTGTAGTTCCTCCAGTAGGAGTAAAAATAGTGAGAGTCAATTCAAATTGTCTCTATATAGAGTAAATTGTACTATTAAAGAGTAGAATTTTACTCTAAATTGAAGAGAAATTACTCTGAATAAACTTAACTCTTTCTTAGAGAGGGACCAAATGTGGGACCAAAATAGAGTAAAAATAATCCTCAATTTGAGTAGATTCTACTTTTGTAATTTTACTGTGTAGTAGTTCATTCGGTCCATTCCACAACTTCATTCCATAAATCCATCCATCCAACCATTTTCTATACCACCTTGTCCAATTCAGGGTCATGGGCAATCTGGGGCCAATCCCAGCAGGGGAGAGACAGGATACACCCTGGACAGGTCGCCAGTCCATCACAGGGCTCACTCCATAAATCTTATGCAAAATTTGTGCAGTGTGAAATTGAACCAGATGTGTAAATTGAAAGAGTTTAGATTTTTAATAAAAGTGAATTTCTAAGATCTCTGTAATAAGTGTTATTGATATTTATTATGATCATTCTTTCTTTCCTTTTTTTGCAGTTTACATAACAATGAAACTGAACATG
>JAPMNP010641058.1:0-10020 GCA_029874935.1 Atherina boyeri | reverse complement strand
GGATTAAGTGGGCTGGGAATCGGGAAACTGCTGCTCTGTCCCGGGTAGAACGCAAGTGTGACCGTGCCCTAAGGTTAAGGCAGGGCAATACATCTGCATATTCATAGAGCCATATTCACCAAATGAGGAAAACTTAGTCTTTATCGAGCCATTTTAAAACCATGGAACCTTTTTGTTTGTTAGTTTTTATGGAAAAAACTTTTGAATTTAAAATAAAGAAAAACAGATTAAAACATGGAGTAAATAACTGCTGGTGTTAGACTCACAGTAAGCGAAAAAATCTGTAGATACATACCAACACTATCCAAACTTTCCTAATCAGTGGTTGTCCATAAGTGCAGCAGATAAGTAAAATAAATAAAAATATCCTTAATGTTCCTTACTGTTGTTTGGTCTCCTTTATGGTCAAGCCGTGGCTTGTTTTCAGGCTACATCCTTCTCTTTCTGTCTGACACACACAGTAGGCATGAGTGAGGCAGCGGTGGAACCAAAGTGACGGGGAAAGATGTTTATTTGGTTTTTATCATCAACTGTAGTCCTTATTGTCAGGGCAATAAAAGCCTTGTAAATAAGCAACAGCTAGCATCACCTATTAAACAATTCATTTTAAGCACGTAGAAACATTATTTTCAACTGCTCCAACAACAGAAGGTTTGTTTTTCACACTTACAGCATGCTCCTCTAATCTCAGGTAGGCTATTATATCTTGTCCTGGCAAAATTTTGCAGGAACTGCACATGTACAAGTTGGAATTAGAAATAATAAAATATAAATGTGATCTTTTCCTCCCATTTCCTCCGTCATAGAAAAAATACTTTGACAAAAATCTAATTATAAACAAGCAGAAGAACATCGGGTTCTTTCATCTTGTATGTTCATCATTACACAAAATATTCTACAAAGCAGAAAAAAACAGTAATTTTCAAATTTCCATGAGTTGAAATTACATAAGAGCAGAAGAATAGACTTAATGCACTTTGAATGAGTAAAAAGCTGCTTGGTGGAGTGTGTCATTATTCCTTAGGAGTAAAGATTAATCGTATACTAGCCATTAAATAGTGAATGCTATTTTGTTTGATTTCTGCTCTTATTTACACTCCCTGTGCTTACTGGTTTCCAGTAAGTAGATAGTCTGCAGATATATGTTTATTGTTCAGTAGCTGCCTCAGCCAGCTGTGGTTCCTCTGGAAATGCACTGGATTTATTTGTGGGTAAGCTCCTCAGCACTCTGCAACCACAAAGCCCTCCCAATCATACAGAGTTGCTCGTGAAATAAAGCGTAAGGTGAGACCACAAAGTATCAGAGTGATGTTAGCTGACACCATCTGCACTTCTCTGTTAATTTTAGCCGCCACGAGGCATCGGCGGAGAGACAGATGGTGAGACAGGGAAAGAAACTATGCTTGAATGCAAAATGTTTTAACACATTATTTTGGGTCTGTGTGTATATGTACGCTCAACTGGGGGTGTGACATCATCTCAGAATGAAGTCTGAGTGATGACAAAGTCAGGCGGAGGCCCAGCATCCAGCCCACGCTTTACTGAAAGAAAGACTGATGCCAAATCATTTACTCCACAAGATGAGAAGGGAATACCTGCCGTTTCTTCCATGAGAATTGAACTTCATACAAATATGCATTTAACTTAGTTTTATTTTATTTTGAGGCTCTTGGTTACTATGAAACCATTTAACATGGAAATTCTGATTAATTGTTGTAGCCCTTCAGCATGAGTCACCAAACAACAGTACAACACAGAAGTTTCTAAGCTTTGATCTTCAGTAAGGATGAAGAAGGATTCAATTCTATCAGTGCTTGAAAGCATGCTAATAAATTGGTTGTTATTTCAGCAACTCTGCATGGATTCAGCAGACATCTCCGAAGTCTCTTGTTCTGGAAACACACCAGACAAAGAAACTATGTTTATCTAAACCAACATAAAAGATAACGCATGATTAAAAGGTTCTACACTTCTTTTGCCCCATCGTCTGACTGCTCCTTATTTACACCAGTTCATAAATAATGAAACATGCAGTCAAATGATCAAAGACAATAGATAACTGTAAGGGTTATCCATAGTGTCCAGTCTTTTGGTAAAACTTGAAACAGCCACAATACCGCAAATCATTGCATTCATAAAGAGATCAGAATTATGCCGTTATGAGTTTTGTTGTTGGTTTTAGTTTTGCTGTTTCGTGACATAATTTGATTTCGAAGGTTTTTTTCGGGGACAAGGAAACAGGAAGCTACATGGAATGTATGTCATTTCATGATTACAATCCCCAGCCCAGAGCCAACTTGACTTTTGCGTTAGGTACAATTAAATGTTTGGATTAATTAAGAATGAAACAGGCTTAGATGTCGTGTTTATGTGGGTAAGGACAACTGTTTCACTGAGATAACTCCAGTGGGTGAAATCAGCTTGTGCAAAGGCAACTCTATCTCATTTTGAAGTATGTAATAACTATGATGTTCTTTTCTCATTCTTTCTTTCACTGTTTTCATTTTCAGCTGGTGTGTGGTATGATTGTATTTGCAATTACTTTTTAAAGCTCCACCCTAAAAGGACATCCTTAAACATCTAGGTACGGATCAATATTGCTAATATACATTTTGATGTGAGACTGGGCTGACAAAGGAAACCCTGGAGAACCACAGAATATTAAAAAAAACGTCAATGAGACAGGAGCTTGATAGAGGAGAATCAGATATGAAGCATCTAAAGCTTTCCAAATGTATAAGGAATTCAAAAGAAAGGAAGAAGCATCTTCTACATCCAAGGTTAATTTCCTTTACCCAACTGCAACAATGATGGAGAAACATCTCCCCAGAGACAGAACAACTCTTTGTTTTATGAGGATATTTATCTTATACAAGGCTGAGCAAGAAAACAGACACTTTTTACATAAATTCCACCTGCAACTACCACTGCAGAGAGAGAAAGCAGGCTAGAGGCAGACATTTCTTCTAATTAATGAGATTCAGCGCACGATCATTAATGATTGATTACCAGTCATCAAACAGCTCATACTGAAACTGTGAAGTGAAACAGAAACACATCTTATTACTCATTACCATCATAATTGTGTCAATTCTAGAATCCATAAATTATCAGAATATAATGACCAAAATATGCTTGTTAAAAACCAACTTTACTTGATAATAAACTCTAAGAAAAATTTCAATGACTCGTGAAAAGATTAATTACAACCCACGATGTAATTAACTTTTGCACTTTAATAAAAACTGGAATTTAATCACAATGATGTGTTACATCGTCTTTATATGCGCTGCATGTCGAACTTTTCTTAAACATCTGAAGGAAAACAGATATGTTATCATAACTTCTAATCTAGTATAGTTTATCCAACAGAATTAATAATTTCCAAACAAACAATAAGGCAGGGGTACAGAACACTCTTTAGTGCTGGGAAATCTGGTTATTTGTCTGCAATCAGTCAGAAGAAAGCTGCTTGATAGTTTCAAATTGATGCTGCAGTTATACAACTGTGTGCTAGTGATAAGATCCTTTTTGAATTTTTTTTAAAGCTGCAATTAAAAGATTATTTTTGCTGATGGCTGTCCAAAATCCACATTCAATCTACTCTGTTTTGATGCTGTGAAACAAAGGTACAGTGAATATTTTTTATCAAGTAAATGTTCACATTTTTCTTTTGCTTTTCCAGTGTAACACCTTCTAATTGCATTTGCTTCTGCCTGCACTCTGTTTCTGCCTCCATGCACACCTCTGCTCTTCAGCGGTGTCTTGGCCTCAGCTGCAAATTTGCACAGTGAGGGGCAGTGAGGCACACAGAGGGGCACCCGGTGGTGCTTAACAGCACATGGTTTTCTGCTATATGTTCTCGCTCCCATAGTCTCTGTCTCAGAGATAATTCACACTTCACATCTGCTCTGTGAAGAGCTTTTGGCCTAGCTTAGTAGATAAAATTATTTTGGGTCTATAATGGCTGAAGATAAAATAAACATGGGACTTCAGAACTGTTTTGAGAGGACCTGAAAACCCAGTGCAAGGCTTGAAACTAATAAATGAGACATATTTTTAAAAAAAATAAGTTGCTTTCTATGATGTCTAAAATTTAATGGAATTTTCTACCGCATCAATACTTTAAAATATTCATACAAGTGCATTATTCTAGATAGTTATTTGACTTATATGTTTGGATTTTCAGGGGTCTAATCTTCAGGAGGACAGATTATATATGAGTATAAGCAATGGAAGCAATCATTGTGTCCTTGCCAGCACTCTAAGGTCTGATAATTAATATCAACAGAAAAGGCTGCAAACGTAAATGGGAGAAAATAACAACACATTTTGTATTCCACATAAAGCAGAAAATTCAGGAGCAGCAGGTGACCTTCTATCTTTTTTGATTCGCTCAGTCAAACATTACTTCATACATTTCAATGAACTATTCGCTGTTGATTTAAAATAAAATCCCTTTTGCTTTTATTAGGAACTGTTTCTATTTGTAAACATCTAGAAAATACTGTAAAATGTCATATCTCGTTCCCCCTACCATCACTGAAATGGATACACTAACCTGGATCCCAATACATATTGTTGATGTCTTTGTAAGTTACAAAGGAAATAATCAATCAATCAATATACAATAATAATGTACTACTAATAATATTATTTATAATAATAATAATAATAATAATAATAATATCAATAAGAAAAAGAAGAAAATCTAGTCAATAACAATAGTATCATTATACCCTAATATGAAATAGTATATAATATAAAGTATATAATACTATGATATTATAGTCTATGTATTTATGATATTCTAGAGTACTATCAATTATATCATATGATGGAAATATGCAGTGAAGAAAATAAATGAATGAGCTATATCATAATAATCGTTTTACTATATCATCATATATCAAATTATAATCATAATATNTAAAAAAAAAAAAAAAAAAAGAAGATATAATTGTATTAATAATAATTATAATTCAGCAAACAAGCTTGCTTGGCTTGCTGGCATAGAATTGGAAACACCTGCCACATTGTAAAAAGGCTGTTTTCCATCTTTGGGTATATTGTGTAGAAGTGAGAACTTGTTTGTTTCAGCAGCTGGCTTGCTTCAACAAAATATAAAGTGTGTTTGGTTAGAATTAGTTTTTCTTTCTTTTTTTTGTGTGTGAACCTGTTAGAAGTATTGGACTTATTGAGCATGACTTAATAATACACGGAATAGTGCTGCCTTTGTTTAATTGTACTGTCGCTATGTGTGAGTGAACAAAACTACCTCATTCTTTTTGTCGTTTTTTCTTGTTTAAATTACTTGAACTTATTTAATACATTTGGTTATACAAAACTGAAGGGATATTTAGAAAGAATCATGATTTACATTAACCTTAGTGCATTTGTAGCATCCATTGGTCTTAATATGACTTCATTGCACTTAAAAACCTTTCCCTTTGGTCAAATTTCAGATTTCAAATAAAAAAAACAACAACAACTTGCAATTAGTTTGTGATAAATCACAATTAACTAGAGTTGTGAGATAAATCACAACTTGAAAAAAATAAACACACTGATAGCTCTATACTTTTTTCATAATCAGTGGTGAGACTGACTTCCATTCAGTAGTATGGCAACATATTTTTTTCAATTCCCTGAAAATTGAAGGGAACGAAGGCAGTGTGGATTTCTTAAATGAAAATGAATAAATAAATAAAATATTCTTACCAAGAGAGTAAAAAAATCAACAGATCAGTGAGGTTCAACTCTGGAATCCATCATTTGTTGTCCTGTATTTCACATTGCTTCTAATTCTGCCGTCAGGTTATGTTTTAGAGCGTGAATACGTACCAGTCAACAACAACACAGGAGCACTTGATGATGATAAGTATGTGAGGCAGTGCCAGAAGGGAATCAATTTTACAAAAGTGAAACGGCAGAATGGTCTGATTCAGGGTTCCAGCGGGGACAGAGCGTCAGTCAGCTCCGTTCTACTCTGCGGGCAATTTCACAGGAAGTCGCTGCCATATATGGGTGTTACAAGCTATTGTGTCTGTAGCTACATGCTCTTCTTGCTGTGCTACATTTCCATAGCAACAAAGATGAGTGCCCCCCCCAACTCGTTTTCTCTTGCTCTCAAACACACACAGACACACACATTTGTATACACCTGCACTCCAGACTCGCTGCTGCCAGGAAGATCAGATAGTGTATGACTCACTCCCATAACCTTTTCCCCAAAGTTCTTAAGCCGTCAACATCCAGAACCTTCTGCATCATTGCCCCGTCTTTTCTACTCCTCTTCACTTTGTCTTCCAGATCTTCATACAAAACAAATGTTGGTCATCAATCTGCAATCATCAACACCATCTTGCTCAAAGAACAAGTGAAACTAATTCTTCCAGGGGGATGTTTTTTTGTTGCATCAAATCATCCGCAACCCAATAGGTCTCTGTACAGTCAAACCACTAAATAATGACAGTGAAGATGAAAAGTTAAATGTGCTGTTGCATAACTAGGCCGTCTTACAAATAACTAAAGCTCAAGCTGTGCAATCGGGAAAAGAATGAATTGATATTTGTTAAAGCTGGCAAACTAATCACTCAAGTCCCCACCAGAATTGAGCCAGACCAAATATTTGGCACACATCAATACTGGTGCATTAACAACAGCTGCATTCACTTCTCAGAATTAATACACGGTTTGTCAGCGTGATTGTTTACTGATGCCTGGAAAAGAGTTTTCTGGTGTACTGTCAGGCACAAACAATGGATCAGGTTTGAGTGCAAGCTCTCACCATTTTATTATATTTCATTAGTATGTCAGTTGAAGAGCAGCTTGTGGGGAGCTGCAGGATTGAGTCACCATCTCTCTCTTTCCCTCACATCTTCACTCCATCTCCCCTTCTTTCTTTTTTACCTCTCTCAACCCTGTTTGCATTTCCCTCCACTCCCTTGTGAAATCATTCTCATTTGAATTCATATACAGCATGCAATGAGACACAGCTTACATATGCGCACACTCACACTTGCCAGACTCTCTGCAGAACTCTGATTTCATTGCACTGTTTATTCATACTGTGCTGCAATGCTTATGGAAGTAATGAGCCTGAAAATACTCAAACAATCAGATGAGGAAGCTTTAGGACACAAACAACTTCCAACTATGTCCACTGGGTCTGAGACCCTGTGTACATTCTCTTGGCATTAACACAGATGCAAGGATACACAAAAACACACATTGCATTATAAAAAGATAAAAAGGAGGGGAGGACAAGAAAAAAAAAAGAAAAAAGTTCTGCCTTACCAGATGCTGGGGATTTGCTCCGACGTGATTGGATGATTGTCCTGGGGGAGCATCGGTTCAGAGAGCCTGACATCTTTCCATAGGTCAATGACTTCATCACACGGGACTCTGACCAGACCAGACATATACAGCTTTTCAGGGACTATTTGATAACCACAAATTCCCTTGCTTCTTTTTATTCAATCTACTCTAATGGTGTCAAAAGTCCACAAAAAGAAATATAGAGTGTTTGAATCATGGAGGTCTGACATTTCACAGACAAACAGTTCTGATAAATAAACTGTGGTAGTGCTCACACACCCTCCCTGCCTCCTCCAACCCCCAAACTTTCCTCTTCTCCTGGTCATTAACCCAGCCCCATTATATCTCATTAACATTTGAGACTAGAGGGAAAAGGGAGAATGCAAAGCCTGCCACATGTGCTTGTCTTTGTCTGCATGTTTGTGTATTTGTGTGTACGTGTTATATACTTGTGTGGCAGTTGCTGTGGTCCAGTGATTAATGTACAATGCAGAGTGTGAACATGATGACAGTGTGCCAGAGTTGAGGCAGAAGCGATAATTATAATGATGCTTAGTGGAGGTGAACTTGTCTGCAGCTCTGACTCTGCCTCTGTCTGTCTTGTTTGTTGCTATGTGTGCCTGTCTGTCTGTTCCTGCCTCTTGCTCTCTGTATGCTCATACACTGACACTTATCTAAGGGAATTACTAAACATCCCATTTGTCACCACACAGTCAGGCACAAACAACCCCCCAATCCCTTGCTGAAAAGACCTTTAAAAAAAAGGGCAAAACTAAAGTACCACTGAAAAGTCAGTCGACAGAGATTGAGAAATAAACTTCTCATATTGCAATTGGTTGGAAATATTTTGGGGGCAAGGGGGATTGAAATTATACCTCTACTTCTCTAATTCAGGACAAATAATATTTTGCTTATCTAAAAGACAGTTTGGAGTGGCACCTGCTTTGTCTCCCAGTTATGATGCATGAAATCATGACATGTGATGCAGAAATTAAAGGTCTTAGCGCTAGGGGTGTGTATTTGCAAGAATCTGGTGAAACTATATGTATCACGATACAGGGGCAATGATTCGATATATTGCGATTTTTTTGCCGCATTTTTGTGAATGAAACAACAAACTGACTGTTATCTTGGTTGCATGAGATGTGGTCGCTGGTAGTTTCTAAAAGTGAACTCCTTCAATTTGCCTTTTGAGCAGCATCAACCCCTTTCATGTTAGCCTTTAACGCTATGTCGTCATGGTATCCAGCCATATGTGCTCGCAAATACTCAAAGTATTTGACTCTGGTGCAGCTAATTTTACAGACTGCTTAGCTCTTGGCTCAGTTTTTACTGTCTTTCTTTGTTTTGAATCTAAAATGTGTCCTGTAAGGTTAGCCTGATTTTCTACAAAGCGGTGCTAAAGGAACAAAATATCGTGAGATTAGATTTTTCAATTGGAATGACTGCTGCCAGCCAGTGGTCAGATTTTTTTAATGCATCAGAGAAATGAGCCATCCCTTTTAATGTTTGCATATACAGTACACTGTATTGAAACAAAAAATCGATACTGTACTTTTGAAAACCAATACGATATCGTAACACAAAATATCGCAGTATTTTAGTATATCAATATTTTCTTACACCTTACTTAACGCACTACACATGCCTATACAATCTTTATGTTCACAGACTGTTGTCGCGGAGATAGGAACATCATATTCAATTAGGCAGAATCATTATCATGAGATGAAAGGTGGGCCATTGCCTACTGACATTGTCATTTGTAATCAGTAGAGTCATCACATGTAGGAAGTTGTTTGGGGTCTTTCTCAAAGAGAAGAAGACTACCAAAAAAGGGGTGGCTAATAGAAGCAGCTTGAGATATGGATTAACAATTACAAACAAAAAAAAATGGAGGGAAGGAAGAGGAGCTTGGTGACCCTAGTGGGATGGATATTATTTAATGGATGAGGGGGAGATACTGGGGACACAAATGAATAGAAGAAGACTTTGAACAAAAGCCAATGTACACTCATTCATGTAGGAGACAGAAGGAGATGAGAGGGTAAGAATACAGATGAGAACTAAATGGCAGGAGAGAGGCAGCGAAACACAGACGGGTGAAGCAAGGACAGAAAGCATCCTCAGTGGGCCATGATGGGAAGAGAGGTAGTGAAGAGGAAGGGGACAGGTGAGAGAAGAGGAGAGAAGAGAAGCAGCAGGTGACAACATAGCATGAGCTGTACACCCTGTGCAGCCTGAAGATGTGGCTTATACAGGGCAGAGGTGACTCACAAAACAAAATTTGAATTTTTCTAAGGACATCATGAATGCTGCATCCTCCATGCTAAAGTGGAGGTGTAACAGCTGGTTTGTTATCAATGCATAACTGAAAAGCCTTTTAGACCACTGATAGGCTCCAAAATAGTACCAATCAAAATGACTCTCAGGAAACTGAAAGTTGAAAAAGAAAATCCACTACTCTCATCATTCAATTCCATAGTTGTTAAGTGATTGCCAAGTTGGACATTCAAAAGGGTTCATTTTCTGGTAACTGGTTGACACTTATATAGCCCCTGTTTAGCCTGGTTGAGATTCTAAAAAGTGCTTTATAGTGGGTTTCTAATTATCTCTTTCACTCAAACTGCTAGCCTTCTTATTGGAAAATGACCACTGAGCCATGGTCACCTTTGGTGAAGTATATGTATATGTATATAT
>JAPMNP010641056.1:0-13713 GCA_029874935.1 Atherina boyeri | reverse complement strand
ATTTTCAGCTTCTCTCCAAGAATCCACTCTATCAAGCAGAGAGTTTCTGTCAAACAATATGATGGAGCTCATCTTTAACCCGCCCCCCTGCTGGATCTGCGGCAGCCACATCTCTCCGTCACATCAAAGCGCTGCTGAGGGCCCCCAACACAGAATACACTGCTCCACGTGCATACGCCATGCGCGTGTCTGTACGTGCGCTTATTTATTTATTTTTTTACGTTTGTTGGGTGTCCCTCTATGATGGCTTCAACTTCAACAGGTCAGACTTAACAATGAAAGCAGTCTTTACACGAAACACCATGAATTTTATTCAAGTCGTTCATGATGTTTTATATGATAACGCGCTATAGGCTATGATCATGTTTAGGACTAGGCCTACTTAAAAAATAAAAGTATAAAAAACACAGCAAAGAAATCCCAACAAAATCTACGCCTTTCCATTGATTTTTCCATTGAGTTGACTCTTTCCTTTCCGTCCTGTCTTCTTATTTGTTGTTTCCATAATTAAATGTTGGGAGGTGGCGCTGCTGTTAACAGCCAAATCAAGAAAAATTGTTACGTTTTTCTTGTCTTCTTTCTTGTCTTTATTGAATAGGCTACAGGCTACAGCGAGTTTTAATTGTTGAATGTCTTTCAGAAACCTATAGAATCTGGATATGGCTTGAGCAGAGAAAGGGGGCCTGATTTCTTTTCATATAGCTATATTTTTCTTGCATTTTGATGGTGAAGTTTTCTTTACTGATTTATAAATTCACACCAAATCTCTCTGTGAGAGTCTGACCCTTAGCTTGGGGATTTTGTGTGAAGTGAAACGGATCATTGAAAACAGCTTAGCTTCCAGGAACATGCATTTTCGTTTGATTATCATTTTAGAGTGAAAATGACAATCAAATTAAGAGAGAACAATATATTTACAAAGTTATTACGCATTAAAAAAAAGGATTAGGCTATGCTATTGAAAAAAGCAACAAAAAAAACCCCAAAATGTTATTTTCTCTGACTTTCTGACGTTTTTTGAATTCTGACTTTTTCCAATCCCGTAGCCTTCATTTCATTGGCTCATTTTCATTATTCATTTGACTAAATTTGAATAAAGATGTTTCAAATCCCGTGTCGACACACTGATCTTGTCCTCAAAATTGTGTCCGTCCATCGCTGCTCCGCTGTGGTCCGAGGAGCCCCCAGGGTGGGCTTGGGTTGCCGAGAGAAGGGGGGCGTTCAGGCTGCATGGGAGCTGCTGCTACTGCTGGTGGGAAAGTGACACCTCCAGCTAAATGCAGCCGGATTACCATGCCAATGTATACTTGTTAAATACGTGCAATGTCACCCAGTTTGTAAACGTTTTGTCATTCAGATTAAGGCTGAGAAGCACATCGGAATATCGCCTCGTTGTGTGAGTGCATGCATGAGGTGATTCGGGTCGTAAACGGTGCAAATTGGTGTTGTAGCTGCTCTTTAGAAGGCTACGGTGTCAAAACACATGCAGCCCAGCTCTTTGTTTCTCTGTTTTTTCAAAACCAGTGACTTTTAGAAAAGTCAACACAACTATGTAGCTACTTATTTATAATAGCAATATAAAACTCTAACATCGCTTAACAAAGTGAAGCCATATTCTAAATGACTGGATGGCCAATTGTGATAGTTTTGCTAGAGACCCAGAGAAAATGTATAATTTATGTATGCTACTTTTAAAAAAAGTGTGAGAAAAAAAACACAAAGTCCACATATTTTCTCAAAGATGGAACTGATTGATTGATTTGTATGTGAGGCATAATTTTTTGGAATCATGTGTATACACACATGACATCACAGTAATTTACCTGGTACATATTCGTGCCAATAATAATTTTCTTTCACATTGTCAGTCAAATTCCTCATTGACGCTTTGCCCTTTCTGGAAACAAACTATAGAAGAAGATTAAGGATAGACAAAAGCTTTGGCCTTGACAAAGGATGATGTTTTGACAATATTCTTTGCTAAAATATGTTTTATGTTATGATAATATATAAGAATTGGAAGGAAGGGTGAATTCCTTAAACAAATCAAGAAGCAAATTACTCAATTAACATAATTAGTCATCTACAATATGATGACTCTCAAACATACCTTAATAAAACATGATACTCCTTATCTGTGCATTTATACACAACCCTTATTTGCCTTAACAAAGTGTCCTTGTGGGGAAGTAGGCCTATATCACACATTCTAATCAAAGTCATGGTGCTGTATCTTAAAATGAAAGACCACACCTTTAAGTTGTCAATTACAGGTACAGGTACAGTTTACTGCACATCATGATATGATTCTTTTTCAGTTCCCAGAAAATGAAATTCATATTCTACACACAGATGTCATCCATATTATTTTAATTACGTTTATTCATTTTATTCAAAAAGAGAATCAGCCTCACACCAGACTGCACCAGTTCAACTCTACAGTGACTAGTTTGTGGGTCATCACAGCACTAAACCAACAAGCATTTGCAGGAGCAGTTGAATGGTTTGAACCCATGTTAATTTCATTTTGCAATATTAAATTTGTGGTATTTACCCAGAGAAAATATGTTAATTCGCTCTGATATCCCCAAATGGCATAGGAATAAAAATATGGGTTTATTTTTAATCAACTTAGAATTTTTTTTTTTGCTAAATTTTCTTTTGAAAGTGGTGACCTTTTCATTCACCACCCCATGATGTCATTTTGGGTCAATTTCATTTGGCAAATGAGAAGTTGTTTAAATATTTCTTAGTATTTTCTGACTCACTGTTTATTCATGCTCCTATACACTGTTTGTGTTAAGATGTGTGGTATCCAGATCATGAAGTACTCCATTACAAATGTGAGTTCAGCAGTGGTATTCAAAATGTATCAAATTGGAAAAAAAATAGAGGTAGCTGTGATGGATATAAGTAGATAATCATTTCTTCTCTAAGGAGCATTGCTTGTTTATTCTGATCAACTGGAAAACATAAAACAAATTTTGGGTTTCTACAAGAGAAAAAACATTAATCTTAAACAAACAGTGCTTAAATCATTAATCAGAGGGGAAAATGTATGTGTAGTATGTGTCGTCTGATTTTCATGTGTTGTAAGGTAGGAGGGAAGGTGTCTTTTTTGTACATTGGATATATCATTTGTACCGTTCTGTTCAATATGATTAGATGGAAATCAGCAACATTGTAGTGCATCTCTTTTCCAAAAGTTTTTGTGGATTGTTCCTGAATGCAAAATAAACTGAAATATCTGTGATTGTGTAAGTGTGAAATCCTTAGAACATTGCAAGAAAAGTTGCATTTAACAAGTTATTAAACATGTTTTTATCTTTAGCTAATTTTCCAGTCAGTCATCAAGAAATTGTAACAATTAGTCTTAAACAGATTAAACCTTCCTTATCAGAAAGTTACAGTTACTTTAATTAAGCGCTTGCCAGCATAATAATTAAGAATTTTATAAAATAAAATGCATTGTAATAAATCCAACATTTTATACAAAAAAAACTACCTAAAAGCACAAGCTAGTGTTAAAACATCCATTTGCTACAAACTGCAATCGGTGATTCATTGTCTCATACTTTTAGCAGTCACTTTAGCTTGTATCAGTATTTACTCACTCTTTTACAAGATCAAATTTCTTTAAATGATGAAGTTAACAAGCTAAACAATGTTAAAACTAAAACAAAGTTACCACCCTCACAGCCATGCCGGGAGTCCAAAGTCAGCCACACAGGCATCAATGTTTTACAACCCTTCGAGAATCCTCCTTACAGATGCAATCAATGCCTCCTATTCATTATCCATGTGTATGTCTTCTAGGTATGGCCTTTGTCATTAAGCAATAATTCTCCCCTCCACAGTTCCACATTACACTGCTGCTCCATACTTTTACAAATGCCTCGGGGCTATAAATACTAATGAAATCTCTTTGCTTAATTTGATTTTGCTGGTACACTTGCAGTTATGGCTGAACTTTCCCACGAGAGAGGCTGATTGAACACTTTCAAGTCCTTATGGAAGCAGGAAAACATTCCAAAGAGCTGGGGAGATCATTTCCATAATTACCCCGATTGGCAGCCTAATGACCTTCTGTGACAATAAAAAGATCTCTTGTTAATTCCATTTCTGTCGCTGACATTCAAGAGATTCCTATCTTACATATTTGAGGGTTCACAAGATAACAAGTGTACTTTTTTTCCCTCCCGAATGAAAGAGCAGTCCCATTCAGTTTTGCTCCCCCCCCCAACACACTGCAGTGATGTGGCTGTGCTCTGTGAAAGGAATCTGCTTGTGCCTGCACAGCTCGTCTATCCTGCCCCAAAGTTGGATAATTTATGGGCTTGAGGGAGATTATAAAGATGGATCTTTGAGGCAATCAATTCTCATGTTGCGTTTTGAATGGTGGGATAGAAATGAAGTGCAGAATAATTAAAAAGATCACAAGTCCCTCCTCGCATGTAATAATGAGCAGGTCCAGAGGCAGTGAGCTCCGCCACAGTGCCGGAGGAAGCACTTTTGATGTGACTGAGAGGACATCCAGCTTGGTCCAACACACTGCTGCACAATAGGGTGGTTTTACCCACCGCCACACACTGAGACAGCATTGCAACTCATTCTGTGTGACTGTTTGGGAGCTGTGTGCTTGTCCACCAGACAGATCATAAGCAGATACTGTTGTCAGAGGAAACGAAGGGGGAGTTTTGTTGCTTGGATGTAAAGATGACTCAGTCCGAACTGGCATGAAAAGTGTTGTGGGCGGTTGTTTGGAATATGTTTCACAGCGACCACAATGCTCAGAGTGTTGTGGGATGTTAAAATAAAATCCATCCGTTCTTTGCATATGAATAGGTGTCAAAACGTACCATCAACCTTCTGCATGCACAAGTGAGCTACTGTGCCCCGACAAATACCGCTACAGCCACTTTACACATCAGAATGTATTAGCCTGAATGTTAAATGTGGATTTGTTCTCATAGGCTTTTTTTGTTAGCTTCACAGTTTTGTCATCATTTTATGACTGTTAGTGACAAGCTTCTGTGGAAATAAACATGGACCAGACTGGGTTGCACAACCACAGTGCAGATACTGTTCACAGCATAGTGACGATGATTAAACTTAGCAACACACAGCTTCTTCTCAATTATCAATTATGATGGCAACATTAAGTAAAGAAGATACTACTATGAGCTTGTGTGGGTGTCCTGGAAGCAGATGGCTGCTTGTGTGACTGATTTTCTCTGCTGGAGGGGGAAGTGTAATGGCACCTGGCAGCAGCCTCTCACTTATTATCATTTTCTGGTCACTTGGTCAACTCAATACTGGTGAACCGTGCACACTTCACACACAAAGGGCTGCAGGCATCAGCTAATTTAATCTGGATTACCCTTGAAAAGGTGTAAACATGCCATGGTAACAGTGTGTATGCAGCTTACAACTTGTTTAGCAATATCTCAATTATTGATGATTTCTTTTCTGATAAACTGATCTAATGAAATGACATGAAAATCAATAGGTCTTCTAATTTTGTTACTCTGATTACTTTCATTTTTTCAGAAATTCTGATAACGCAAATCATTGCAAAAGGTATTTTTAGCAGCAGTTTTTAATGTAAATGGAGTTAAACTGCATTTCCTGGCATCATTACCCAATGCAGCCAAGAAGTGCCTAAACCTATCTTGAAACAACAAGTGAAACCAGAACTAGACAAAAAGTGAATATTAATATACAGGGCAACTTAAAAGCAACAGTTTCAAATTGGAGTTGGTCTTAAGTCTCATTCTCATAATCGAGGTTTCATGAATTTTTCTGACCTGCTCCAAAATGCATTCTGATGACCTTGTTGCTTGATCATAAATGAGATCTCGACTGATGCCAGGGGACATTGTTCCTTTCAGAGGTACCAGGAACCTTGTCCGATGCCACTAAATGTCACTAGGGGATGGCTCAAAAAACATATCTGACTCCAACACACCCTCACTCAAATAATGTTTACAGGTACTTCTTTCACAACATATTAAGTCAATAGAAATGGCCACAGATCGTTATGTTGCTGTGTTAGTGGTTGCTGTGAAAAACAGTTTCATAGTTGAGAAGCTGTTTGTCTCCAAAGAGCTGCATTGGGATAAATGAGTGTCTTGACTGACATATCTAGAAGTCAAATGACTGGCAAGCCATGATTTGAACATAGCAAAATGTTTTTTTACTGGTGAACTTGAGGCAGCCATGATTTTGCACTGATTTATGATTATTTTCTTACCAGGCTGTAGGTGTGGCTGTTCGCACCGTTGCCTCATAGCAGAAAGACAACTCATTGGAATAAGCAGGTATAAAATAATGGAAGGATGGATCTTCAAGCCATTTGTCTGTTAAACTGATTAATCACTCCCCACAGAGTTGTTCCCTTATGGGATTGTTTGAATCAGTTTTTACTTAATGATAAATGTTGGTTAATGTTGTTGAATGTGTACAGCAAGCCCCATATGTGGACATGTTCTTTCAGTATCACTATGTTGCACCTCTGCTGATAAGGCAAGGCAAGTTTATTTGTATAGCACATTTCATGTGCTATACAAATACATCAATATGAAGTCAATTAAAAGTTCCTAAGCATAGAAGAGGGGTGGTTAGATGGTGTGCAAGGTGAAACTTTTTCATTGCATTACTTACTTTCAGTTCAATCATAGGGCAACATTTGACGAAAACACATTTGCAGCTTTTGTTACTGAGCAATAACATTGAAAATCAAAACTGCTTGGTTAGGGTTGGAAACCAATTATGGTTAGGCCTATAGTACATTTTAGAATGCCAGCATCATCCTTATGGATGCCATTTAGCTGACTGTAATTGCATGTTGCGGTGAAATGTTTACTTTTCTTTAAACCTAAATGAAGGTCATTTTGGCCTGTTTTAGCAAAAGTCTATGAAAACAGGCAGACGAGTGTAGACGTTTCATATATACTAACAGATGTTGGATAGTCATTACATAGTGTTTGTTATATGAAATGCTCATAAGAACATTACAGCAGAACGTTGTTTATACATATCTGACAATGCAAGTAGCAATTGTAGATTATACCAAGTATTTAATCAGAAGAATAACTGCATCACTTTCAAGGCCACAAGGCTGTTGTTTACAGGTAAGCACCAGCTATAATGAACAAATATCTCCACAACATTAAAATCAAACTCAATAACAAGGATCTATGCACATATGCCATGACTGTATATTGTCTCTACCACCACAAGAATGATGGAGACTCCATGTGTAACTTTGGTTCGCACATGCTGGCTAAAGCACCCTTTCCCATTGAGAGTCCAATGGATTAGTATGTCCAAACTTTTGGCTGGTAGTGTGAAGTAACAATGCCCACAGTGAGAACTGAATTCTTATGCTAATTGTTAAATTAAAAGTGGTTTAAAAAAAAGCAGCTGTTGAAATTGGTCTCATTTTTACTTTAGACTTAGCAGCTTTGGTCTCAGATATGTTCCAGTTAGTGTTTTAGTAAGCATTTTTGGAATATGTCTGCTCAGATTATGGCTGAGGTATCTGATAAGTTTTATACTCAGTGGGTATGAAAATTATATTAGGTAGCAGCTAATGCTAGCATCCCACTTGTTTGACAGAGGAAGGCAACAAAGCTTGTTTGCTTGATTGATCGTTACAGTATACTCCCCTATACCTGGTCAGTCTGTCACTATTTTAGCATATAGTGGATTGAATTTACTATGGACAATCCTAAAAGCATATCAAAAAGGTTGATTCAATACACTGGACTGAATTGCTTATGACAGTTTCATTTAATGTTTTAAAGCATAATTATATTGAATGGAAAGTGCAATTATATCCCTGCATGGTAGAAATTAGTTTCTTCCCTACATAAAAATACTTTTCATGATCCATATCAAGACCTAGGATTATTTTATCTAACCCACTATCTAATCTTAAAACAATGGAGAAGTTCTTAAAAAACATTACAATACTTAGAATTTACTTAGAATTTTCTTCACAAGAAGTAGGTCTTTGTACAACGAAGCTTTATGAATAAGGCCCCTGGTTTCTGACTTTTTTCCCCCCACTTGCAGCTTCTGGCTTACTGAAGTAACTTGTGAAGAATCAAGTCAATTGTACCATTTAAACATGTTACAATCAAAGTGCTGCGGTAAATAGTTATTTGGCCAACTTCTTCTTGGTCTGTAATGTCCTAACTCAAGAACCAAAGGCAAAGTTAAATGGCTAATGGGGCCATGTGACTGGACTTGAAAAAGTAGCTCAGAACAGCAAATTCAATTATCATGTTAGAATTCTGCACAAAAACAATCTATTCTAGAAATTAGAGGTATTCCTGTCAGATGACTCATGTTAGAGAAGTCTAATGTCATTTGGAAAAGCCTAACGCCTTCTTTGAATCTTATCAAATGTTTACAAAAGAGCTTAATGTGCTAAAATGCAATCAGAGAATCGCCTGGTCATTCTGTGCCGACATCAACATCGAGCAGTGATTTTCTAGATTGGCTAAGCAATGTATTATGAGTAACAAACATTAAGTTAAATGACCAAATAAAAAAAAGTAAATTAGCCTATTTACAATGAAACGTTAGTCTAACTTTTGATGCTATTCTTTGACATTTTATGTCTTTAGTAGACAGCAAACAAATGTGGTGTGACTGGAATTGAGGGATAAGGACATAAGCTGCAGAAAAGGTCCCGAGCTGGACTTAGAACGTCACATCTTTTTACAAAACACTGAACCATCAGGATGACTTGATAAGAGGTGATTCATGCATTCCTCAACCTGAACTGCAAATGTAATAATGCTTTTAGTGAAAGGAATATGATGCGTGCTTATAACAGCTTCTTATTACAGTGTTTTTCTTATCAGGTGGGAACATGAAACATTCTTATGTTTCCCTTTATCCTGAATAAGTCTCTGCAGCATCCTCTCTCTATCCACATGGAAAATAGAGGATAAAAGGACATGGAATTTTAATTGTGGGATTCATATATCTGAAAATATCAAATATGCAGCTTCTTTCAATTGTCTTTATATACTGAGGTGATCAATTTCACAACAGCCAGTATTTACACTCTTTCTATTATGCTATGCAGTTGAGTTTGCATTTCGTCTGCCTCTTTGCTATTGAGAATTTGTGGCACTTATGTAATGATTAACCATTTTTATATCCCCCTACAGAGACTTGTCCTCCTGGGTCAGGTTTTGCTGGATTCTGCAAGGAGCCTTCAAAACCTTCAGAGGGTCACAAAGACCCCTTTCTCTTCCTTGTTGGTCTTCTTCATCCCCCAGCTCCAGGGCATAGCAGATCTGCTCAAACCCCTGTATTGTTAAGGCAAAACCACATATTAAATTTGCCCTGCATAAGCCATTTCATTGAGCAGAAGCAGGAATTCCTTTGCTGGATCATTCATCTGTGTACATGGTTTGGACACACATTTGAAACAAAGCAGGCCAGTCAAGGATAATATTGAGGAAGTAGCATACATTTCAAATTTTGGAGCATAAGTAATTTCTTTTTTATGCTCTTTTGGCACTAGAGTTGTCAGTGCAGATCCGTGCAGCGGGAACACTGCAAAACTGTTGCTGCGAGCAATCCAAAATTTCTCCTTGCATATGTAATGTTTTGCACTTCATTAGGAATTCTGGATTTTCCCCAGGAATGTCAACTGAATAGAAAGAGAAAGAAGCTAAGAGAGACTCTCTATCCACAGTTAACAATTAACAATGAATAATAAATGGAAAAATCTGATTTTGGAAAACCAGTGGTCCTGTGGATAATATATCAGTTCTGATTTGAAATAGTTCATGATCTTAGGATTTTTTAGTACATTGTTCTTTTGAATACGTTTTTCTTTTCTTATCTGTTGTTTCATCACTATATCAGCTTAGTATCTCTTAGACTTTATAACCACATTAATGACTGACATTGCTCAACTTGTCATTGCTGCAATCACAACAGGATGGATTTCTTAGCCTTACAAAAGAAAAAAAAGAAGTTATTTTACCAAACACAAAAATGACTCATTGTCTACAAAGAACGCAGATATGTTAATAAGATACATACGTCCTTTTGCTAACTTTCAGCAGGATCAATAATTAAATATATATCAAATCCAAACCGCAATCTTGCTCTTTGACCAACATTGCACTGCATCTTGAAGTGTGAGTATGGTACTTTTTGCACATAAATGACAGACTTTTAAATCTAATTCTTGAGGAAAATTTGGTAGGAGCTAGAGTTAGACTGTAAGCATTTCCACATTGTTTCTTAGCTTCTGCTGTCTGCCTTAAGGGAGTAACAATTATCATAGAAAAGTAGCCTAATCCTCAGTTCATCTTCAAATGAAAATTGGACATCTATTCAATCACTTTGTGAAATCACAGGACAGTTGTTGCTTTTGTATTTGTTTGAGTTGTTAGCTTCTGCTTTCTTTTTCAATTTAATTCTCAGAATATTTCAAAGTAGTAATCATTTAAGGAAATCTAATTGGGCAGCTAAGATACAGTTTATTAACCCTAGAACACTAAAGTTGGATTATTTCCCCTCCTATCATACATTGGTTTTGAACAGCTACTTACCCAGCGTTAGCGTTCTATGGTTAAGTAGGGGATGACCCAACCAACATGGTATGGAATCAAAATGGATGATGGAAATAAGTTTATTTTCTGGGATGTGTTGTTTATCAATGCTGTTACGTTTGTGTGTCAATTGTCAAATTTGTCAAAGTTGAGCTTACTAGGGGCAGAAAATGACTAAAAATGCTCATAACAGGGATTTTGATAACAAAGTACACACCTTCTGTCACAACACAGCAAAAATGGTAACAGTGAGACTCAAACTCACTAATTTATCAAGTCAACTGAAAATCATGACAACAAACATCATGGCTCTTCCCCTAAAACCCTGTTGTATAGTAAATCAGTGTGCCCATGTTTCCATGACCTTTAGTTATTTTCCCAGGATTCACCTTAATTTATCACATTAATTGCTCTGTAAACATTTGATTAATTTCAAAGATATTTCTAGTTACATCTAATTGTATTTGCCCCAAACCAAAGTCATCTGACAATAATTCCTTTATATGTTGATACAACTTTAATACAATCTAATTATCTTAGCTGCAGCAACAAAACATCTGAGAGGTGAGGTGCTGTGGTTGACCATTATCATCCCACATGAAGGGCAGCCTGTTGTGTTTGCAGATAAGTGGCATTTTACAATAATACTTTACATCTGAGACCTAGCTTATTCATCACTGCCCAGGCGGGAAAGTAAATGTAATTACTCTGGTTGAAGCTAAACTTAGATGAATCAAATAAGAACTCTTAATGACTACAAAAACCCCACATTTTCAAAGGCTTCTTTCAAAGCCTATTTTAGACCAATAACATTTTTGTTGCTTGTCTAAATGTCAGCTGAAGTCCTAGTAAATTCAATGAAACTGCCTAACATTTCCTCTTTGGACCTGAATGTACATTGATCGGTAAGAAGAAAAGTAGAGGCACAACCTCTTTGTTAGACCAAATTGGGCTTTTTGTGTCTGTAGTGGTCAGTTTGAAGTTAATGTATTTAGTGGTCCACGTCAGTAAGGATCCATATGGACTTACCTTTAGATGTTCATGCACGGCACATGGATTCACACATGGATGTTCATTCAGCCAAAAACTTGGCCTATGTGATTATTATATACATAATCCACATATTTATAACTCATCAAGGCAATAAAAATAACTCCTACTGGAAAACAAAACAAAACAACAATTCTAAATCCTTCAGAAATCAAGTGAAACAGTCATCCAGTGTTCTTGAAACAGTAAGAGAACAAACAGGCAGCTCAATATAACCCAATCAACTCACTGCTGTTTGTTGAAGCTGCATGAATCTTGGCCAAATGCAAAAGATGCTTGAATTTTGGTACAGGAGAACTGCCATACAGGCCATAGCAATGCCGAATACTAAGATCTAGCGCCACTATTTGCATGGTGGTGTCTTGTTTGAGACACTAACAGGCATATAGTGAGGTGGGAAGGGAGATATAGCGTAAGTCACATTTTATTTATTTGGTTTCCTTTAGTTTCTTGGTTCAGATTAGGCAACAGAAGTGCCATATATCAGGTATGCTATGATGTTCATTGGATGTTGACTTTTTATAATCAGCGAGAAAATCTGAAAAACTTGAAAAATTTATTTGGCTCTATGAATATCTGTAGAAGGATAAAAGCAATCCAAAGCTATTAAAATATATCACAATCTATCTGGCTAACCTGCTCAGTGACTTACTGTTGCCATAGAACTAATGAAGCTGACAAAAATAGGCTACTGAGAGAGAGCAACATCAACAAGATACTAGACAAACCATCCTTACTATCAGAATTTTATTGCTTAGCTGTACTGCTGTATCTCACCGTAGCAACTCCCACAGTAGCACTCTGCCTCCTTGTGTCACCTTGTGTTCGTGCACATTGTCCACTGAGGACTCATATCACACTACTCACGCTGACACGGTCCATTCAGCTGGCATCTGTGCCATGATCCTTCAAAGCCACAAAGTCCCCCCTGTGCGTGTGTCCGTCTGGTGTTTGCTATGATGTACTCTTCTGTAATCCCAGGAGAAATATCTGTCATCATGTGTTTATACAAAACATATAGCCATGTGGACATCATGCGAAATGTCAGACTTTCACTTTATGACTTGCACTGATTTTATCTAGCCTTTTGCATCTTATGTGCACATTTGTGGGTGTGTGTGTATGTGTGTGGGTGGTATCATCTCCCCAGTGTATTCTAGGCCTCTTACTCAACTCTCACATGAGGATGACACGGAGCTTCTGGTTTCACAGTAAAATTAGGTTGACATCGACAGAGTCACAAATGTCACCATGTGGCCACTTTGCTCTTCACTACAATACACAGAAGTACTATAAAGAGACTTGACCGCAGCCTTTCTTCTCTCTTCATTGTGCGTTTGCCTTTCTGTGTCACCAGCCTAAACATGTGGGCTTTGCCACAATGAAATTATTACTTGAATTTACTCATGCATTTTAATGATTTGATTAAGCATATTTGAAAGTTTTATTTGCCATTCAATGATTTCTACTGCTGCTCCCACCTGGCAAACCTTAGTATTTGGTTGTAGGGGGGTGAGATTAAGACTTTGAACTGGTATGTAATGCCTTGGGGGAACATCATGTGGGCATATGTCATTAATCAGATTACGATCCTTAACATGTAAAAAGTCATATAGAATATCCTCTATGCAACACAAAAATAGGAAAATTGTATTATTCATATATGGCCAATAAGTGAAACATTACTATTCATATATGGCAGTATAGTCTCTGATTGAGAAAATGTGTGATTGTAGCATTTAATCTTTCAGTGCAGTGAGCACATCGATGTAAGGCTGGTCTGGTCTGTCAAACATTTTGTTTAAAGGACAAGTTCGGCATTTTACATGTAAAGCCCTGTTTTCAGATTGTTAATGAGGAAATAGAACGATTTTGATAAAAATTTGGACACATGCTGATGGCCCGAGCTTTTTCGGTTTCTTTAGTAGCACCCCCCACCTCCACAGTGGCTGCATAGGTGCACTGCAATAATCATTCCTAAAATGCATTAAACTTTCATATACAAAGACGTGAAACTCACCGAGTGGTCAGGGGTGTTCACTGATATGTTGACACAAAAATCACTGCAAAAGAT
>JAPMNP010641042.1:0-13013 GCA_029874935.1 Atherina boyeri | reverse complement strand
TTACAATGAGATTAGTCGTATTAACAGAAGGGACATATGTAAACGTATAACCTTACAGATGCACCATACAAGGTTGATTTATGAACATCAGAAGAGAAATCAGGATAAATAATAACAATAATAATTATTATAAAATAAATTAATGAAATCAAAATAAAACAAAAACAATTCACTTTTCCTATCCCACCTCCATCCATCGGTACGGTACGGATAAATCATTTTTCACGAATACGAGGGTGATAGAGTAATCCACGCTCGTGCTGAAAGAAAATCCTTGATAACTGACTGTCTTCTCGCTCTGTGATTGGCCAGTCACACATAGCGCCCACCCCTCCCTGCACAGACATGTCTCGCTCTGCAGCGGAGTGTCCTTCTCTCGCGCAGTTCGCGCAACAAAGTCATGACTGACTTCTCTGTGCTTCAGTCCTCCTTAGGTTTTCTTAAGCTCGCCTCTATTTCGGTTTGTATTAAAGTCAAAGTTACTTGCTTTGTGACGTACGCGGTGCATTTGGCAAGACAGAGCTGAAAACGGCTCCACTGCCTCCACTCCGGTCGTTTTTTTTTACAGTCTGCTTGCTCTTAGTTTGGCTGGTGATGTAAAGTCAGCTTGAAAACTTTGCTTGTACTGAACGCGGTACTTTTCAGAAGAATACAGTGAACAAGACTGACATATTATTTCCCTGTTTGCCATCACTGGATGTTTACATGAATCATCAAGTTCACACAGATCATTAAAAAATAGATAGTCTTACAGAGCACTTACACATATAGCTGAACATACAAAGTAGCCTATTAATATTTTTATTGTATATGGCTGTTCATAAAATAAATGTATGATAAATATTACAAACTAAGCTTCATATACTATATATATTATATATACTACTATACTATATAATACTCATAATATAATTATCCTTCTTATATTTTTAATGTATTATAGAAGTATCGGATCAGGACTTGGTAAAAAGGGTGGCGATTTTTCTCTGCACCAGTTAACATCATTCAGTTTGGGTAATTTAAACATAAGTGGACTGGCATGCATATACGTATAGCCGAACACATTTTGTTGTGGAATATTCTTTAGAGACAATGATGCCAGCTGATTAAAAGTGATCTTGTAGTCAAGAAGCAGTAATAAGATTTGGTAAAGAATAGCAAATAACTGTATGAGCCAAAGGGATGCCTGTAGGCTAAGATTCATTTTGTCCAAATGACATTCTATATCAAGAAGTGGTGTTGGAAAAATGGGATTTTTGTAATAGTGTCTAAAATCCCCAAGTCAAACACAGACAGGCTTGTGATTCTCAGGCTTGTGATTGCATTGATTTAGATGACAGCAACATGTGATCTGACAGACGCTAGTTATCTGAAGCTGCAGGACAGTCAAGACACATTGATTATTATGAACTGCTGTTTGTTGATCACAGATTAATGTGCTCGCATGTTGTTCAAAAAGTAAACATTTGAAAGCTTGTGATTTGAATGAATCATTCTCTCTGAGTCTTAGAACCATTTTGTGACTGAAAAAAATCAACATGTTTTATTGTACAAACCTGGCAAAGCTTTGTCTCTCTCATCTGTCATTCTTAGTCCTGCACATCCTTTGTCCCTCTCTGTTTCCCTCCCCCTGCTCATTTCTCACTGTTTCATAATCCAACTGAGAATGATGCAACTATCCAGTAACTGTAAAGACAGCCATACACATAGTCTTTCTGACACCAGACTACTTAGGAAATATTTTATCTGCACTTAGTCTGAGTTAAGTCAAAAATAAAAAGCATCTTTTTAGTAGTTTTCCTCAGAAGAGAGAAACAAGACCAGTGTTGTGCATGCACTTTTGTTTTTTAAAAAAGTAAAGAGGGCTGTTCTTTCCTGGATTTCAGGAAAATCTTCCGCCATACCTTTAAAGTTGATTGGTTGCTGCTGGATGGTTGCACATATCAGTCACCAATCTACACAAAGTGGAGACAGCCACACACATCTGTTCTAGCAGATAAGCGACCAGCAGAGTGAGTGGTGTTCTTTCAATTGACAGAGCTGTTTTCAGCCAGTCTGACAGTGACCCTGAAACCAAAGCAACTCCATGCAATCATTTATTTGACTATAATGAGTTTTTTCCTGATAGTGACATGTCAAAATGCCTTTTGTGAATAAGGTTTTTTAATACTGCAGTACCATAATGGAGATTTAACTATGATAAACAACATTTTCTTTTTTCAAGCTTTAGAACTGTTTTGGAACCCCAGCAGGCTGTTCGCACAGTTCTGCAAAAACATCTAATCAGTGAAAAAGCATTGTGGTATTAAGTATGCATCAGTATCAAAGTTATGTCCTTCCTCATCAAAAATATAGTCTCTTACCTCACCTTTCCGTCAGAGGCAGATTATCATTAAGAGGATTTCTGCCTAAGATTTGTCCAGGGAAACAGAAATGAAGATGGGGTTAATTTCTTCTAAGAAAAATCACATCTTTCTCCATTGCTATGATAAACCTGAACCAGATCAATATCTTATCTTGACAAAGAGAGACTAAATGGTTTAGTTTAGTTCTGGGGAAGCTAAGCTATATTTGAACTTGTGTGATGTGATATCAGCTGCACATCACTTTCATTTTGGACCATATTTTCAGGCAGCAGTAAACTGCTGTTGACACTAATTATGTTTTTGGCCTGGTCTTGGTGTCATGAATAATATGGACATTTGTAAAATTGTGAAACCGCTAACATAGCCTAATCACCATAATGTGGTCGTAATAAGTGAATTCTGCTCAATTTGCCTTTTGTGTAGTGGTAGCAATGCAGCAACAGTAATAAAAAAAAGAAAAAAGCCAGAGCTTGAGTCATTAAATAAGCACAGTAGTTTTCATAAATCAAATTACTTTTACTACAAGAAATTATTTGGTTAAGGAAATCAGTAAGAAAAAAAACATATATCTGATACACTGGTCAGATTTCACAAAGATGTTAAGCAAGCATACGTTGCTAGGCAACAGATACAGCTGCTGACATTTCTTGACACTTTGATTTGATGGTAGGATGTTGAAGGTGAACCCAACAGTGCTGTATGACTTTATTACTGAGAAGCAGATGGGACACTGATTTAAATATAAATACATACAGTTAGTAACACAAGGGGCCTGTTCCAGGCGTGCATTCACCCTCAACTCAGAACAGACCAAAACCCACTGTTTGGTATCAGAACGACTGTACAGAGTTCATGAATGTGAACAGTACTCTGGTGCGTAGATTCACCATGGCAACATGGGAATAATGAATGCATCCTCCATTTAACCCGCTAGGTAAAGATAAATGAATGTGTGACAATAACCAGTTATCTGTGAAACACAATGGTGGCAGCGAAAGAGCTTGAGTAGAAGAAAATATCCATTATGTTACAATTGTTGTGTTTTATTCAGCATATCTATCCAAACCTCGTTTAGCAGGCCTGCTATACCGTACTTAAATAAATGATTAAAGGTTGGGATCCTGCTGTTACAATAAATCTTGGTATTCTGTTTCTTTAGCTGTGACCTCACAAGGACAAAATGCTGATGGCAGTTGAAGATGAAAATATACATCAAATAGTTATCTATAGACTTGTGGTTTTAGCTGTGAATCTGATGCAGAAGTAAAGAAAATATGATTTCCTGTTGATCGAAAACCTATCATTTTCAAGAAATACGTTTTAGACGTTTATTAAATTTTACTCTGCGGTGAATTAACTAATTCGTTTAAAATGATTAAGACGAAATGCAGTATTTCTATTCAAAGTAAATCTTTCATCCCAAACTAGTAGTCTCAAATAGAGATTTAGACTTCCTATCTGAATATAATCTTCTACAAATTAATACAGTCCGATATTCACTTTTATTTCAGTATGAAAAATTAAATAAATAAAAAAAAACAGCATGTCAGACAATGCCACAGTTACTTCTGATTATTAAAGATGTGAGAAGCCTAATAGGAACTCTTGAGTTTGGTGAAGAAAAACTACATTTTCACCTAAACTGGTTCCTGGACCTAAAATCCAAACCAGACACGATCATTTGTCAGCTAAAATGTGGTAATTAGAGAGTATGACAAATTCATTTTTCAATTGAAGTTTATCAGAAGAACAAGAGTTATCTAAAGAACCAGTCAGCAGATAGAAGTTCCCATTGTTGATTGTCATCCAACATCACCTGTATTTGATGTTAATCAATCTGAGCCTTTGTGTTGTGGCCATATACTGATGGCCTTAAGCTTGACCAAATGGAATTTATTGCAATCACGATCTTGTGAATCCCACTAGAATCCAAACTGCTCCACAGGATAAAGCTGCCTCAGTCCAAGCTTGGAATTACATCACAAGTGAATTCAGTTTCAGTTGCAAGTAAAGAAACCATCAAGATTTGTTGGGTTTACTGACCAGGCTCTCTTTTGATTCGCCATACAGGTGGATAACAACACATTGTGTGTTTTGCTGTATTTTGCTCTAAATAAAACTCCTTAGCAAAAGTTGTTGCACTGATAGAGGTTGGACAGTACAATTGTGTAAAACTGGTTTAGTGAAACACAAACTAACAGAACTGTTTTTAAACAGTTTATCGAAGCGACTATCACCTGTTTGATGTTAGATTTTGGAGAGGTTCCAATGACTTTCAGAGTTTACTTACTTATTACTTAGAATTAAGATTCCATCTCACAAAACATCAGTGAGTGGTAATATGTGCAATTCCCTTTGACTTATTGGGTTTGAACAAAGCTTAAGTGTCATCTAACATCAGACACACTCCTCAGTTCAGTCAGTCCTGCAGTTTCGCCAGTTCAGAGCAACAAGATCAAATACTATTAATAGCTGAGTATACATGTATATGTGCAAATGAGTTTTAGAGATCTATATATGTTCAATGCTTATTTTATCCTGATGTCTATCCCATCTGACTTTGGAGCAGATCTAAAGAACACTCTGGACTTGTCACAAGTCCAGCTCAGAACTAAGACAAGAGACACAGATTCTGTCAGTGTTATCATTTAATTAAACATGTCCACATTTGGATTCTGTGGGGGACATAGAAAAAACAAGATGAACATATAACTTCCATATTAAAACAACACCAATTGTTGAAGATTCTTGCTGTGAACTACTGCATCACTTTGCTCTACAAACAAACTATTTGCTTTTCAGTTTTACACTCAAGCCAAACTTAATTAAAAGCATGCAATCCATCTATAAATGTTTCAAAGCACAAATATTTGTGATATCTGCCATCGAAGTCGGTGTCATTAGCCACAGTTCATCTTCTCGTGCTCGGATTAATAGGCTCAAATATATTCAGGGGCTCAGTCTCACCACAAAAACTGGCAGGCAGTTTATTTGATTATTATATCATCATTGTGAGGGTCAGCTTGAGCGATTACTTTGAGGGTGAAGGCACTTTAAATCTTTTGCTTTTCTTCTATTGAAAGGAATGCTTTAATATCTCACTGACACCACATTGACATTGAAATCCCTTTGATATTTCCTAAAACAAAGAAGTGATAACTAATATTTCTCAATAATAGAATAAATAAACGGATTCTGCAGTTCCCCTAAATAACTTGAAGTGAGTTTCACTGCTGTCCAGCAAGTCAGTTATATGGTGTACTTCATGTCTGTCTGCAAACTGCAGCAAATTGTAGCAACACAGCAATGTGAAAACTACATTAGATATCATTTGAGCTGGGAGGGACAAAACCAAGAAAGAAAGAAAGAAAGAAAACTATAAGGGCAAATATTAAACTTTCATTCCTAATATGTCCAAAAATAAAAATCCAAATAAATCCTTTGCTTGGATTGTTATTGCCTGCTACAACAAGCTTCTTCTACACGTAATCAATTCTTCTTCTGTATTTTACTTGAAAATAAGGGATGACTATTAGCTAGACTTAGCCACACACATAGATATGCTCTCACTTGTGGGTGTTATTTGGAATCTTCCCACCCGCTTTTATGATCTCCAATGCAATAAACATTCTTTTATCCATAGCATATAATACCAGTGGAATATTGGCACAATATCTATGCAACATTTATCTTTGTTTTATTCATTTGAAGGAATCATATTATTTTCAACAGTGGGCAGATATTTACATAATCTGTTCAAACATTGTCATCTTGTGATTTCTAAAATGTGACTGATTCCATCTCTACTCCTCAGCTGTAGTCAGGAGATATTCTGGGGTTTACTAGGACTCAAACTGTAATCACAGGATTACTGACATTACTGTATCTCTCAGCTGTGGGGCATCCCAGAAAATCCGTGGGCTGAGGTGAGTATCATGTACTTGTGAATATGTGGGCTCAAATCTGGCTTCTGGCCTGTCTCATCTCCCCTTTCTCTTCCTGTCTTCTTCCCTGCACTGCTGTGCATGGAGCCTAATGAAGCAGAAACTAATTCCAAAGCTTTATATCTGCAGTAGACAGAGCTGTGAAGATGAGATGTTTCCTCCTACGCAGGCAGGCAGACAGGCAGTAGCTCTGGAGACCCAAATACATCCAACTAAAGATACTGTAATGCTATAGAATATCTGATTATCTCTCACAAATAGAAAAGAGGAAACTACAGCATCCAACAAAGCTGCTACCTGATCAATTTATTGGTTAGAATTTATTGTGTGGACTGATATCAAACCTGGAGTGAGAAAGATAAGCGATTTGTAAATGAGGTTGTAACAGAGCACGACTTCATAGTTGCTAAAAATTGCTCACAACAAACCAAAAAACCTGTTGGGCTGCCATATCTGTGGGTTATCAAGATGGAGCAGAGTTTTATGAGCAGTATGAGTCAGATAACATCAAGATGGCTGGAATAGAAATGTCTTCATTCAGGAGGAGGTGTATCCCATGAGATTAGACTAGGTTCTTCTGTCCTAAAACATTTCTGATAAGAACAAAATGTACTTTGACATGTTTTATTATATGTAATTAACATGAAATAAGTTGAAAATGTTTTTATACAGTGACGGAGAATAAAGCTATTCTGGAGTACAAACTGCGAAGTCTGAACAGGAAAAGTACTAACGTCTTACTAATCATCACATCTGATTTGGATTATTTACGAGACTTTATTTTCTTTTTTGTTATAAACGAGTGGGTGTATATAACTGGTCAACTGGTGTACATAAAATCATATATGTTTAGATCACTACACCATTTACATCTCAAACTCTAATTGAGAGTACCACAATCCTTTTAAACATTATTTCAAGATTCAAGTAAAAGATTCTTGATTATTATCAACAGAAATGTATGTAGTCAAAACTCAGTCTCTAAGAGGCCAACAGGAGGGCAAAAAAAAACATTCACTGAATATGATTGCAAAAACAAAAAGAAATGTCCAGTGCTGAAAGTTTTTCACACCTGATCTAAAAGCATTTTAGGTGTCCTCAGGTGGTTGGAGACAGGACTTTTGATATGAGAGCAGCAGAGCAGAAAGCCAAGTGTCTGATGGTGCAGAGCTGAGTCCTGAGGGCAAAGAGGGGCTTGCTGTTGCCTGACCTAAGGTAACGAATGGAGATTTTAAGGAGTCCTGGTGACAGAGGACTGGCTCTGCACATGGCAGCCACTTAAAGCAATATGAACCACATGGATCCTTTAACCTTTGCTCTTTTTAATTGTAATAAGACATGCAAAATTAAAAGCTAGGTGTCTTTTTTATTTCTTTTTTTCACCTTTGACCTGTAATCTGCTGTTTACAGGCATGTCTGTATCAAATGGGAACCAAATATGAACAGGCTCTCAGATATATAGTCATATAGATGGACAGCTTTGTTTCTAGGTTAAAGAAGGAGATAGAAGACAGCCACACAGCAAAGAAGCTTTTTCTGGACTAGTGGGGCATCATGATGCCGCACAGCCCTGACACAAGAGTATAGATGAAGTGTTATGTAATTAATACTCCTCCTCTTATGCAGATACAGTAGACAAGCCTAGAAATCCTTGCCTCAGCTGTAACTGTATGCCTGCAACGACTGATAGAGCTCATTTAAATCCCTCTGGCTCCTATATTCTCATATAGGGGAGCAGCTCTTGACTCAGCTAAAGCACAAGCATAACTGAGTCTGTTATACAGACTTCATATATGATGTATGGTTTCAAACAGTAGCATGAAATTCCATCCTAAACCACGCAGTCTGCAGAAAATCTGTTTCTCTGTCACCCACACACACATACAAAACACACAGCCAAAACAGCCCGTGTTAACTTGCTGTCCCATAATTTATAGTGATGACAAGGACAGGTGACTGGTGAAGCCAAGACAGGAAGAGAAAAGTAATGTAGGCTTTTCTTACCCACAAATCCCCCTTATGAAGGAATCCCTCCTTTCCTCTGCCTTCAGCCGGCTTCTTCCTGCGCTCCAGCTTTCATCTTTCCAGTAAAGAGAGCAGGAGGAAAAGAGCGAAGGACTTTATATAATTAGCATTCCACTTGCTCTTGTGTTTTCTCTCCGTCTCTCCTCTCATCCAGATTTCTTCACTGTCTCTCAGGGGGAGCAGGAGCATCGGTGATACACTGCCGTGCGCTCCGCTGCAGGAGACTGAATGTCAATCACACAGGTAGCCTAGGGAACCACTAAGCCCGCCTCACAGCCAGCCCTGATTGGTCGGTTGATGGAGAACCAGAAGTCACAAGCCCTCGCACATCCACAGATGGGTACCGAGAGCTGTGGTGGGATCATGTAGAGAGCCAAACAAACAGTAGTGGATTGCAGTACTTGTGAACTCTCTTCCTCTCCTCTCACTCTCACTCTGACTTCAGAGCCTACTGCTTTATTTTACAGTTGCTTAGCAACAGACTGGTATGAGTATGTGTTGCAGAGCAAGAGATATGTGGTAGAGAGGAGTTCAAGTCCTCAACTAGGTCTTTCTCTGTCAGAAGTGTGGATAGATGTTAAATATTTCAGCTCTCAGCAGCAGCAGAAGTTGGTCTCAGTATTGTGGAGGCTGTTGCTGCTTTAGAGCAGCCTTGATGGTTATTTTCTCTGCAATCTTAACATCTAATGAAGAATATACAGAAACAACATCTACTCAGAACGCCTGAAAGTAAAAGCAGAGATTGATCATAAAGCACCACTAAAACTGTTATTTCCTGACACATTTTTTCATTTAAAAAAATCATGTACAACCTGAACACTGATATGTCAGTACCTAAAATAAACATCATAGATGTAATGAAAGGCACAGACATTTCCATTTCCAAAGGGTTTATTTGTTGCACACTCACATTAGTATGCACTGAGAAATGCAAGGCTGTATTCAAAGCAAGTGTGCAAAAGACAAACACAAATGAGAGCATATAAAACAGTTAGTCCATTTTGGCACAGTATACAATTTTTTTTTTTGACTGAACAAAGTGTAAAATATGTCTCCATTAGGAAAAGCTTAAGTGCACGGTTGAGTATAAATGCACTCAATGGTGCAAAGTATTCACAACTGGCACTTTAACTATGCTGAGGCTGGGCTCAGATGCCAGGGTTCCCCATCCTGACCAGCTCTTGGAATAAATGTAATTTTCTCTGACATAGTGAGCTGCAGCCCAATAAAACTGTTGCTTAATATTTGTTTACAGCTGCATGTTTTACATAAAGATCCGCTATTTTAGGTGCACTGAGAGAGCTTAGTGTATTCTAAAACTTATCACTGATGAATCTGATATGTAAGAAACATAAAAATACCCACACTTGAAATAAATGCAGATAGGTCAGCTTTTAAACATTAATAGCAGCGCCTGACTCCTTGTGTGAGTAAACATGTTCTCTATTCAATCTTTAATAATGTTGCATTAAGTTTCTCTGGGATAGAAGTGAATTAAGAAGACTAAATGCTACTGAAAATGTACAGTCAAAGATGTTATTCCAGCCTCCATCCATCAGTCTAAGATTTTAACAGCTTTTTCTTTTCATCCACTCCTGCATCTCTTCGTCAAGCCTTTCTGACAAACAACCTCCTCTGCTAACTGATGATTGGTCAGACCTTACTCAATAAGAACACTGAACTTTCTCAAGTTGAATACATATTGTAGCTTTATGAAGCACACAGTAAATATATGTTATTCTGTGTATATGATACAAAACATTGCTCCTTATGTACTACACACAGCAGGGGGCACTGTTTTCACTTTCTCAGAAAATGTGGGGAAGCAGTACATTTGTCAGAAAATAACTGCTTAATGATTTGTTGTCTCACTAGTTTAAAAATAATAAATATAGTTTCTGATCTGCAACAATAACAAAGATATTTTCTGATCTGCTTTTTTAAACTATAGCAAAGAATCATAAATCTTAGATTTGTAACAAGGACATAACATTGTCAACTAAAAAATATTGGATGACAAAAAAAAGAAAAAGAAAATCCTTCTTTCTGAGATGCAGTGGTATTGTGGAGTGGTGACGAGAGTTTTTGGAGTAAACATGTTCAATAGAGGTCCATTAATGTAGTCTACCTGGAGGTGTTAATGCACCTGGAGTCAGACTTCCATCACACAGCTGCAGTAAGCCTCTTAGAGGGTTCATTCGGATGTGACGTTAACATCCCACAATCTGAGCATAGTAAATAAATAAAGAAATAGAATAAATGAAACATATTATGAAAATGTATCATTTACATGGACAGATTTTTAATTTTCATTATTATTGGTAATAATCATACTTTAGCTTTCCTATATCATTTACAAGGTATACTTCCAGTAGAAAGTTTTGACACATTTGCACACTAGAGATGGATATAGATAGATGATATTTTTTCATTCTTAGTTTATATTACTCTTTTATATATTGCAGACACCAAGATTTTTCTCTATCAAAGTGTAGCATCCAGTAGAAACATATACTTCTATCTCTTGAGGTACACTTTTGAAATATTTCAACCACCTCCAGCATCATTTGCTCCTCCACCAAAAGCACAACCAGGTTATACATCCTCCGGACTAAAGTTTTCACAAATACACACTCAAATATGGATAAAAATATGCGATTTATATGGTTGGTAAATGGTTTTGCACTCATATAGTGCTTTCCGGCTGTACACCTACGGCCCCAAAGCGCTTTACATTGCAGACATTCACCCATTCACACACACATTCACACACCGGTTGTCGACAGCTGCCATGCACCGGCGATGGCAACTGGGGGTTCAGTGTCTTGCCCAAGGACACTTAGGTGGACAAAGGATGAACCAGGGTTCGAACAACAGACTTTCTAACTTATGGGCGAAGGCTTTTATCAACTGAGCCACCTTCCCCAATGTGTGATTAATCGTGAGTAAACTCAGGTCAGTCTGCGATTAAATATTTTGAAAAATATATATATGTATACTCATATATATACTTACAGAGACTATACATGTCTCCATAGTTATGTAGCTGAGGAGTCAGGAAAGAAAAAAAGAAAAAGGCAGAAAAGTGTTGATAATGAGCCAAAGTTTCCTAAGGCGGAAGACAAACTAGGAAAGTTCTGGGGAGATGGTGCTGCTCTGCAAAACTTTGCCAAATTCTCACAATTACTGTTAATTTAAATGTAAAACTGTAAAAGTTAAATAAAAAATTCTAAAAGATTTTTAGAAAATTAATTTATAACATTCATCAGGGAAGAAAACATGTTTTTATTATGTGCGAGTACAATTTTGTGCCCCATTTTTATTTCAAAGGGGGTTATCATGTCATCTTCAGGCGGATAGAACACTTTTATAGCACAATCTCCAAAAAGTCAATTTTGCATCTTATGCCCCCCTCATTTAAGGACACATTTAAGGAAGTATAATATGGCCTTTAATTAAATATCAATATCTCAATATTATTGTGTAAGTGTCAGTAAAGGTCAAGAAACACTGACAAATCAGTTTTCAAGTGTACATACTCTTAGCTCTTTTTTTCTGGGTAAATATCAAAATAATCAGAATCATGATCTCTCCGACTGTCAGCTTCATAAATTAAAGATCAGCCACAACCAGCCAAACTTTTCAACAATGTAAAAGGAGCATCCATGAGTGCTCATATAGTGGCCCTCCTATTTGCCCCCCCATTCCACATATCCATATTAATGTAAAGTTCAACCATTTAATCTGTGGCACTTATGGTAAAAGCTCTTTGATAATAGATTCAGTCATAACCCAGTGCTTTTAAAGTACATCACAAGTCACTCAAGCTGGAGACAGGTACAAGCCATGAGTACATTTTAATGACAGCAGCTAAAGAAATTAATCAGTTTGTGTCAATGCAAAAACAAATCTGCTTCTAAACACATTCTTAAGGCAAGTGAGCATCAGCTGGGTCATGCTCAGAGACTGGAGGATATGAGAGAGTTGGCAATGCTCCATGACTGGCCCCAATATGTACTCCAATCCAGCAGCTGGGGCAACAGAAAGACAGCGAGGAAGAAATATTACAAGCTGCATCAGATTTTGTCTTTCAAATGTTTCCTTAGCTCTTACAAATTCAGTAGTTATAGAATATAGTGAGGGAGATTTATTTATATATATATATGACCTTATATTACTGCTGGAACCTGTTCTCTTGATAGGATTTGGCTTTGGTTGGTTTAATTGTACATATGTTCTTTTAGAATATGCATATTTGCAATATATCTCGAGAGTTTAAAAGGAGACATATCATGAAAAATCAACTTTTTTAGCCCTTAAATACATGTTTTTGTGTATTTTGGGTGTTTAGGAGTGCAGATAATCGACAGCCATTCTCTTGCGGTCCTGTGTATATATCTTTGTACACTTTTTGGGTTATATTTTTCAGTCCGTTTAGTTTTATCTGATATTACGTTTTCGTGTTTGTGATGTCACATCATTTGCTGTAGAACTGCTAAATAAGGTAATGGACTTCCGGGTAACCAATGTCGTGAATGTCTAAAATGGCTTGCTCTAAAGACGTGCCTCAGAGCAAGGTTTAAGGAGGGTCTGTGGGGCTAGAATAATGAGGAATTTAGACCAAAGCATTGCAGTTCTAATTTATGTAGACCACAAGTAAATGATTATATGTGAATAG
>JAPMNP010641023.1:0-43942 GCA_029874935.1 Atherina boyeri | reverse complement strand
GTTCAGAGCTGCATATTCATAAATGTTGTGTTTGTTTTATAAATATGTCACCACTCAAGGAATCTGTATAGTGAATGGGAACTTAAAATGGATACAAAAAGGGTAAATTAAAGCAAAACAAAATGGTTGTGGCTTCTAAGCCACACTTTGGGGTATACTAACATGCTTCCGGAATGCTGACTTTTCTACAGACTCCTCCTTGAAATGAGAAATGTTCTACGAGATTCGAACTCCTTTACTCTTCCTTCTTACATGCATTTCCATTTTACCCTATGGTTAGAATATGTGCATAGAAAAAAGCTTATTCAATGCCAGCACAAACAAATACAGCATTTCCAGTGTTTGTGGGGGAGCAAAACTAATCATAGGTTCAGTAACCACAACGGCCTGAGCCCATGAGTGCCGGTGCCGCCCCTTTGGCAGCGGCAGCAGGCACTCACCCAGCGGCTGGCAGGAGGAGTGCTGTTGTTGACAAGGATCTACTCCCAGATCTCTCATTAAGGTTGTTCATGCCTGAGATTATACACAGGACCAACATGACCACTGCTAAAGTCACAACCCGAATGCTACAGTTTGAGGGAGCTCACCTATTGACAAAAATGCAAACTTAACCTTAATTTTACATGTAGAAATAAATCTCAGCATTTATTCTTCAAAGTCAGTATCTGCCTTCAACCTTTGGTTCACTTCACACATCATAAATGTATTGCAAATATCAGGCTCAGCATTTCTGTTTTGTAAGGTCATTATTAGATCTCTCAGGAGAAAACCTTCTGTTTGAAAATGAGTCTGTGCCTTGCTCTTTACATTGGCCAGTGAAGGGTTCATCTGACAGACATGGAGCGTTTGGCTGCCTGCTGGCCCTGGGACAAAAAGGAGGGGTTAGTCTCCTCCTCTGAGATTCATCCGTGGAATCTTAAAGGGGATTTCACTGCTCAGCAGTGCCCTGGTTCACTGCAAGCTTCATGTGCTAAACCATGATAAGTGTGCAATATGACTAAGAAACAAACACCTTTAACCATACGGTAATCTAGATTTTTAAGTAATCTCTTTTCATATAGATTGTTTCATGGTTTGTGCCTGGACTGAATCCATTACTGTCTTGTGTTTAGTAAAAGCCCTAATCCTAGAGACATTTTGAGTTCATCCCCTTTGTAGGAGTAAATTATCAGAACATAAATACTCTCAGATTAGACAACACCTAAATAAAATGTAAATATGTTTGAATTTCTGAAATAAAAATTTATGTAGAACATTAAAGCAGTTTAGCAGATAAATCAATATCCAGTGATGTTAATACATGGTAAAAAGGACAAATGGGTTCTCACCACTTGCAGGAAACAGACAGCAATACTTCAGAACTGCTTTATTTTCCTTGTTAATGGAAAACAAGAATTGGATTTTGGCACCAAGAATAACAAGGGGATAAACCTCTAGCTTTTAGCCATGAAGCCATTAATAGATTGTATACGTGTATCATCAACTAATTACATGAGGTGTTATGTGAGGATTTGGATTCAATGTTTTGCAGCAGTCTTGATTTAAAGTAAACCAAATAACTTACCTTTCGAGACCATGGCTGTCACTTGAAAAGCAAAGCAAATTTGGCTCAGTCACAGCACATATCAAAATACAAAATATTCAGACTAAAGTCACACTGGCAGCAAGCAGTGCTTGGAGTGCTAACAGTGACTACATTGTGTAAGACTAATTATTCTATCCAGGTAAAGAAATAATTACAGTAAACATTATTTTAAAAAAACATGAATGATTATTTGTATTTGCCTTTCGATGGCTGGGTCACACAGCCTTAGACAGGGGGTTGGTTTCCTTCCAGAATAATCATATATAATATTTTTTCATTTATTTTCTAAAAACCGAGTGCTCACATCCACACAGACAAAACTGAATTCATGCAGTTTTTTTTCACCTCTTCTTCCTCTACATTTACTCAAAACATACAAAATTGTAATTCATGAATTATAATTGTATACTAATGTTTCTGAATTTTATTTTTAGAATATATTAAATTAGGTGTATTAGATTTTTTTCCTACAGTATATACGTAAAACGAATATATTACTTTATTTGTGTTATTGATCACTTGTGAACAATTAACTCTTTTTTTCTGAACTGTAACGACAAATATACTGTAATAATCATAGGAGACCAAAACTTAAATTACTTATCAATGTTTAGTTAGTATTTACGTTGAAAAAATATTTCAACAATATAATAAAGCACCTTAACTTTATTTACACAAAGAATTTTAAACAGCATCAATCCACCTCTGAAGGAACAGCATGAGGTGAAATGACAGTAAAAAGAAAAAAAAAAATCCTACAGCAGAGTGAAGCATTATCAAGCAGCTGGTCATATAAACTTTACCACCTGGAAAATCTGGATTTATCATCATTCAGGTGTTGTTTAAGTTGAAAAGACTTCCCTCTGAGAATCAACAATAAAGAAAAGGCACTGAGCTGAGCCAGTCCAAAACAGAAAAGGACACATCACATAAAAACCATAGCTGTCAAAATTCAGCAAGGTGGTCCAGATCTGAACAGCGAGACAAAGGTAGATGCACATTTAAACACTACGCAACAAACAAACTCAGACCTGAATATTTTATTATGACTTAATCTCTATAGATTCCGGCAAACATGCTGCATATCTTAAAAAAAACTTCCCATTCAGTTGTATTGTCACCATCATACTATAATGAGCATTAAGTTAATACACACAGATACTTCTGGAATTTCCCCAATGTGGGACTGATAGAGGACTACACCATCTACTGTATGTCACATATGAGAATACAAACAGATACAGGGGTATGTGAAAAGAGTAAAGATGATGTTGAGTGGTACTGTAGTAAAAAAATGTCGGTGTGTTGACGTACCACCCAGGTTGTCCATCTCCTTCTCCTGAAGCAGGCTGACAGTATCATCGTCTCCATCCAGGATCAGTTCTGTCTCAGGACTCTGACTGGCCACAGTTGGGCTACGGAAAACCGTCTTAGCCTTGACCAACTCGTCCTCCTTTAAACCTGTCAAAACACATGTGACGAGAGGTCATTTAATGCTGTAGCTTTTAGTACCTGTTAATGGCCATAAATATTAAATAATGGGCTTTTCCATGAGTCAAATATTTTCCTCAGTGTTGTTTAAAGAGAATAACAGAATTTGAAGGCAGTGTAAAGAGGCATTTTATTAATTTTTCTTTCAAAAAAGTAACTCAATATTTCTTTAATTGACTTGATGAAAAAGTAAGTGTATTAATGTTGGTGTTGGGGTTCTGTTTAATGGAAAAACCTGCTGGAATTCCGCAAACCAGCAGCTTACATTTCTCTAATCATATATGGAAAACCTTAATCTATAGACAGTATATTGACCAATACTAAAATATGACTATTGTCTTTTTGCCAAAACACAATTTCAAAACCACTGACTTTAACTTTTTGAAAGCTTTTAAAAAATGTATCTATCTAAATATGATTGGAATACAAACCAGATGCTTAAGTGGTTATCCAATATATAGATACCGTTTGGTGACACTAAAAATGCTGGCATATTGGCTTAATATCTGCATGTCAGTGGGTCATTTCGCTGGTGTCATCAATATGGGCTCATATGATACGTTTAAACACATTTAAGGGGAAAAAAAACGGAATCTGGCTCAAAATGAAACTTAAAAATGCAACTTATGTTTTTTCCATAGTTAGTACATCGTAACCTGTTTAATTAATGACCCAAACACTGTTACACCATCACAGTATCTAAATCCTTAGCTATTGCAAGGTATATTTGTGAAAAAAGTGTCCCGATTTTTATTGTAAAATATGAAAATGCAATCATAATCTGCCCGAACACATCTGTGGGAATAATGCCATTTCTTTCCTACCACATACTATCACAGCTTGTACTGATACATCTCTGCTCAGCAATAATCTTACCCCAATGATCTGTATTAAAGCATAGTGTGTTGAAGTAAATATGTACAAGAAAGTGCAACAGTATCAACGTTTTTTTTTAAATTCTTAACGTCTACCATAAAATTTCAGATTACCGTTACTAGATTACTAATTTATTGTACATATAAATGAATTCTTACCTGCTAATTACATTGTTATAGTTTAGCTTTCACAGGCTGTTGAAATATCTAACCCACTAAGTTACAAAGAGCAAAAAATTAAACAGCAATAACAAAATAACAGCGTGAAATACATGATATGCAAAATGATCCTGATATAAGATGCACATTAATATACTTGCCATATCATGTGAAAGAATGTCAGGGTTCTGTACACATTTGTTCATGGAAGACATTTTGAGTTGTTAAACATAAGAGATGTTTAAGCTTTCATTTCTAGACAAGGTCAACAATGAAATACTGTCTGTATCTTGAAAGACCAACAGCTGAGTCGGAGGATACATTTCAAGCTCATAGTAGATTAGAGATATCGTTTGTCGCTTTTGGAGATTTGACAAGAGTGAGACTGAACAGACAACACAATTAGGAGGCTGCTTATGGGAGGACTTCATCATATGGCTACAGTGGAACATGTTCATTGAAAGAGAAGCATTCATATATCCTGAAAAACAAAGAGGTCTCACAACAGATGTATCAGCTAGACTCAGCCCATCTTTGCTGCACAGCTGCTCAAAACATCTATATGAATTTGTCTTTTTGAAGTCCGATGTAGGAAACAACCAGAGAAGAAATCTATGTGTGCAAAAGGAAGAACACATATCAAGGTATGGGAGGTGGCTGACACCCGCCTGACATGTTTTCTTTCAGCACAGTTCTTAATTCACCTCTCCCTCCCCTGAGGAACATGTACCTTGTCTTGAAGAGGTCACATTTGACTGTTGTCAACACAGCTACTGAGAAAAAAAGTCTGTTTCCTGCTCTGTCTCATATCTGGTGTGCTTTCATCAGGCAAGGGGAAGAAGTTTGAGCGTTTCGGAAATGAATTCTGTGCAATGTTAAAGGCAAAAGCCAGCCAGCGGTCAGAAAAGAAAGCAGAAAGAGTGAAACTTAAAACTGTAATGCTGTAAACCGTCATTATGCTGCTAGTAAATGAGCGAAAACTCAGCAAACTGGACGATGATCTGACGGGCAGTTCTGGACAAGGTTGAGTAGACCAAATAAACCATGCTGATTTCAACATGCAAATTACCAACATGAGCTGGTGTGCGTGTGCATAGCCATGTGCGTGCATGCATGCGTGTGTGTGTGTGTGTGTGTGTGTGTGTGTGTGTGTATGTATATGTGTGTGTGTGTAGGAGAGGCTACAATGCAGAGGACTGAACAGAGTTTAAGCATGAGGCAATTTAGTTCTCAGAAAATGTAATATGGTTATAAATTCTTTTAAAAATGAAGAGCTATGACATGAATGACAAAATGTGTCGACATGAAGAGTGGTCTCTTCATGAGTGATGACCCTCTGACTCAGAGGTACTGTTGTACTAAAAGCACTGCTGTGAAAAGAGTCGCCATTTGTCACTATTACAGGGCTTGCTGCGCTGTGTCGAGTCAGACTGATTAAAAAGCTCTTCATGTGTTCATCTATAGACACTGTATCGGAGGACAAAGAAAATGGTCATTTGAATATCTGGTATCATTTATATGAATGTCAAATGTGCATTATTGCTACCTAAAGGATTCAAATATGTTTTCATGGTCTTACATTGACTTGATGGTATGAGAAGCTTTCAGAGTGGTTAAACATGTGAATACAAAGAAATAAATCTGTTATTATCCATCAAGTTATTTGCTGGCCACTGAGCTAATCTTCAAAATAGAGATCACTTGCTGAAGTATTATTAGAATAAATACAGGATCACTGAGCAAAAAGAAGCATATTTATGCTTTACTTGTAAAAAAAAAAAAGTTTGAATAGTTTAAAAATCTTGTTATGAGCATTTGTAAAACTAAGTAGATTCTATCAAACCTTACAAAAGCAGTAACACAAACAGCTTCAATCATTCATTTCACAGAGTGACAGCAGGTTTATTTCATGTTTGCTTTCGAGTTCTTCAGAAACGGTGCCAAGAGAAGTCACCAATCACCAGTCTCCTGGGTCCTCTTGTTCAATCACTGAGCTGAAACTGCCTCAGAGTGCACTAATTACAATCCGTAAAGTGCTTTGCAGAGCTTTTGTGACCACATTCAAGGCTGAAGAAGACCTGTCGTCTGTCACCAACGGAGGCCGCCTCTGAGCACTCATCACTGGGGTTCAGTGAGGATACACAGCACCCTCCAGGGTGCTTGGAGTTGTAGCAGGACTATTTCAATTTTCAGTGTCTTTCTGTAATCTTAAAGTCTTACAATTTTATAATCCAATTTTTTCAATCTACAAATGGAAAAAAATGCAAAAAAGAAAGTGTAATGTGTTCCTGCGTAATGAAAATAGTGTGACATTACCTATTTTATTGAATACTTTGCCACTCACTATGAAAAAAGCATTCAATAGTGGAATATAGAAAAAAGCATTTCCAGATGAATGGACTGATGGGTGGGCGTGGGCGGGCTTAGCAACACCTCAGAAAATAATTGACAGTGAAAACAGATTGTTATTGCATCAACAAATGGAAGCAAAAATGGTATAAGAAAACATCCAAAAAAGATCCTTCATTGTACTTGATATCACTGGAATGGACTGAACTGTTCTGAAAAATTAACTTGTGATTTAACCAATCAAAATTCCTCTTCCTGGGAACTATGGACAAACAAGCTGGAATGGAAAGTGATCAAAGAGAAGCAGTGGCAGGGCTTCAAAAGGCTTCTCGCTCAACCATAATTCATGCTGTGTCTCCAAGTTATATATCTTTCAAAGTGGATAGTTTAGTAGTCCATCTATATGGCCTCAACAGACCTGGTTAATATGTGCTTTTGTCAGTCTCCTGCATATAATAAACCCTGTGCTAATACTTAATGCAATTTCTTTAAAGGGACATTGTGTAACATTTTTTGTTGTTTACAGGTCAAAATCGATGTCTGCATATAAATGTGTTATCATTGGTGTATTATGATCTCTGCTAATGATCTGACACATTCTCCTAAGTGAAAAATTTTAGATTTGTTTCTACATAGGGCGGGTCAGCCGGTAGGGAAGCGGCCATCTTGAAACTACAAGTGGCTGAGCAGAACAAATACACAGCACGGAGACGACTTGTTGAAGCCCAATTCCATCTCTGTTTTAACAACACCATAGTGAACTTGCATGTTTTGCTGTTGTTATTGTTGTTTTGAGCATACAGTACCAATAATCTAGATAATAGTAATCGACTCCCTGCAGTAATGGATGACATGATTTAATCCGTGTCGTCGAGGCTTTTTGATACACGGCGGCTACCGTTGTTGCAATACGTGTTTAAAATGGTGACGTGCAAGAGCGCTTTATTCATTTTCATTCGTAAACGAATGAAACATTAGATGTTAGAAATTCTAACACAATGTCCCTTTAAATTAAATCTGAATAGCGTTCCATCCATTATCTATACCGCTTCTCCAATGCAGGGTCGCGGGGGGCCTGGAGCCTATCCCAGCTATTAACAGACGTTAGGCAGGGTACACCCTGGACAGGACGCCAGTCTTTCGCAGTGAATAGCGTTCCTTATTTTGAAAATAGTTGAATTATTATGCCAAATAAATTAAATCTCATCATAAAATACCAGTGGAAATATTAGTGAGGCGGTAAGGAATAAAACTCCAGTAGTTGCCAAAATGGGCAACCACTGGATTTTCATCATCTTTATTGCAGAAAACAAATGATAAATCTATATCACAGATAACATTTAAGACACAGCTGAAAATGCAAAGCTACTGTATCTAAAAATAAAAACTTAACCAAACTGAACTGAAAGACTTTTCACCAGGTTTCTTTCTGATTTATGTCTCCTTCTATCATATCTTTGTAGATAGCAAGTATTTGTACATGCCGTTTCCATAGCTCATTTACTACAGTAACACAACAGAACAATTTCCAACAGTTTTCTGCACTCATTGCATCATCCGTATAATGTGAGCTCCATATCTTCCATTTCTCCGACTCTGTTTCAGATCATGCACTCCCCCACATTCCACATGGAGAGAATGAGTCCTGTTCATGGGATTGCAGTACCGAAGGGGTGATGCAATTCTGCCCAGTGTCTCTTCACTTTTATTTACTCTGAAAGATGAAATGAGGGGAAAAAATGACAACTTCATACTTCCTGTGATGCAAGCCATCCGTATGTGTTTTAAGTCTGTAAAAGTAAACATTAGAACTTTGATGTAGGTTGGTTTACACAGTGCAGACGCTTCCTCTGTGATTTTCACCCCGTATCCTGGGTTTTGCAGTGCATGTCTACGGTGTTGCCAGAGGTTACAAACAATCTCATCTTCTTTTCATCAAAACAGTAAGAGCAGTGCCTTATAATCCTCACATCTGGACTTGAACATACAGTAAGAAGCGTATGTATATCATGTATTTTCTTATAGGCTCCATTCAAATGTCTGGACATGCATGTTTGAAAATACCATGATGTAATCTGTCACAGTTTAATGTCTTTGATTATAAAGCAGGAGAAGGTTAATATCACATCACGAGGATGTGTCTGTTGAAGTTAAAAGCTATAAAGATCTCCGCCTGGTGCAATCAGCTCTGAGAGAAGCTGTTCACCTGAAATGAGACAGCAAGGACACCCGGAGGTAAAACACCCCGTTAAACATTTGGATCAATATTAACGTGACTTCCATTTCATGCTTGCCCAGTTCCAATCACCTAACAATATAGTCTGATACTGGGCAGAGGCTGGCTGTAACACGGCAGGTTATTACAGGCAAAGGGCAGAGACAGAATGTGCTGGCTAAGCTGTCAGTGCTGCTAATAGACAACGAGGCAGAGTTTAAAGCAGAGTTTAACCTCCCATCAATGTACACACACTCACACACAGATGCGCTGATTTTGCCATCACACCAAGCTGATATTTAAAAATAGGTTTACTTGTACTTGCAGAGTACTGTGTAGAATTTCAGGGGATAATACATTTATTTCTCAGAGCAGGGACCATCTTTATTTGTTTCAACTTAGTTGTAAAAATTCAGAGAAAATCTTTAAAAATATTGCTTTTTGAAACTTGAGTCTAAAATTATCAGTATCAGCTGTAAGTAGATGACATATGAGTGTTTAAAAAAAACTACTCAAGTGATTTATTTCTGAAATCCTCACAACAAATTAATTCAGCTTCATTCTTTCATACATTCATCTTCTATACCGCTTAGTCCAATTCAGGATCGTCAGGGGCTGGAGCCTATCCTGGTGATTAGCAGGGAAGAGGCAGGGTACACCCTGGACAGGTCGCCAGTCTGTTGCAGAGCCTATTTCAGCTTCTACTAAGGTAAATAAGAATGCATAGTCTTTCAATACCAAAGACCCAACAGAGAAAATCACTGAGGTGATTAAAAAAAATCACTGTTACACTTCCATTTCATCAAAAGGGGCAACTACGGAACCTGATCTCATCTGAATAACATACAATAATAGTCCTTTGAAAATCACTGATCATATGTCCTGAAACTAAACTAAATAATGGGACTCACTGAACTAAGCATCCCTGTCAACTCTCTGAGCTTCTGCATCAGAGTTATTTACTGAAGATCGATCTTGTCCTCAAAATAATAATTTAAAGTGAATTTAAGAAAAAAAACTACTACTGACAAAGTGTCACAACACATATAAAGCAAAAAGCTCCTAACAGTCACTGCTAACTTCTATTGAAACTCTAACAAAGAACAAAAAGATGCTTCTCATTTTAACTCCTAATGAAACCTGGCCTCTGCTGTGCTACCACATCAAAGTCTGCAGAAATAGCCTGAAAAAGCTGCTAACCTCTCTCTGAGAGCCATCTGACTGCAAGCAATCCCTTTCACTTGACAAGTTTATACATTATTCTGCTCATTAAAACTACCACATGCCAGCGGGACCTTCTACAAGTCTTCAGGCAACTACACTGAAGCTGTAATTCCAAACAGCAAAAGAAAAGTTATGTCTTAAAAACACACATGATATTAAAGGAAATAATACATCCATATGCTTATGAGCAACAGTGCAAAAAGGAATGCTAACCAGCAGCAAGCACTGTAAGATAATAGTAGAATTATATTTTCTATCGGTATTAGGTTTGAAATGGTATGCTACACTCTCCCTGAAATTTGAAAACATATTTAAAGGACATATATGCAAGTTGATGATGGTGGCAGGTAGTTGCAGAGGAAAGATGATGTGCACCAACAAGTGAGATTTTTAATCTGTTAAGTTTTTATGTCCCTCCCCTACCATAAATGAGCAAATTATATGTTAATCACCTATTCATTATATCCTTATCTGGAATAATTACCTCCCACAATACTCCTACTACATTAGAGAGTTAGAAATTGTATATTTTTTTCTAGTTAATAAACATAGATATTCTCATTTTGATAAAAGTCCCTGTTAGCTTCTTTTAAAATCAAATTGTCAACTTTAAGTCTCATTGGATGATGGATGAGCTTCTCTAGCACAATATTTCAACAACATAGCTTATCAACTGCTTCTTTGCTTTAATGCCTTTAAAGAACATTAATAGAATCAGAGAGAAGTACGATGATTTGTGTTTTGTTCAATTTTTTTTGGCCTTATAAAAAGCAAATAAACAACTTAAATTGGCACAAAAATGTCAGGCCAACTAAATGTCAGTAACACAGCTGAAGCCATAACCATCATTAGTGAGTTGGTCCCATTTGTGAGCTGAGGACAGTTTTGGATCAACAGGGAAACAAAGAATGTTTCAAATATGACGAGGGAATTTTCCATTGATGTTTCAATGCATTTTACAGGTCTACTGATATTTATTTAATGGCAGCCAGTGTTGATGCAATGCAATGCAATGCAATATCTTTGCAAAAGATACTTAACTTTGCAAAAGTCTTCTTCTTTTTTTAAAACCCAAAGTAGGTCAAAACTGCTAAAATAACATTTGGTGACTTGTGTCCTACACAGTGGAGTCAACATATCACTTGAAACCAGCATAATTAGTTTGTATCTTAACAAACCCAGATGGAATCAATCACCACAAAATCTAAAGCAGAAGGTGCAATTATTCCATGTGTCTTATATGTGGACCACCTGCTGCAGAGAAAACAGCTGGCATGTGTTTATCTAAAGAACTGCCATGATGTACATGCAGAGGCCTCCATGCCAACACTGAAAGCAGCTAAAATACATTCTAAACCCAGCAAACAGTGCTCAAATTCACAATGATGACAGTTAACACTGTTAATAATTATGCATTTGAAGAGTTTTCACACAGAAAAAAAAAGATTAAAAAAGGTTATCCAGACCAAAATGAATGCTCCTTATGATAGTCATTTCCTAATCAATACAGTCAAACTTGCAACATTAAAGACACCCTCTGGTATTCTCATACAGGCGGGACAGAAGGACTGAGAGACTGTAATAGCTCTGGGCAGCTTTCTTTTAAGTCTGGCTTGCAGGATATAAGGCTAAATTGACACAAGGTGGTGGGCAACACTATGCTCCTGCCTGGGTCAATAGGAAATGTCTTAGTCAAAGGGAAGAAAACAGTAAAAAGGTAGAGCCAATTTGTTCTTCAATACGTGTTGTGATGGAAATAAAAAGTGTAATAAAATGGATGTGTCATGTTCCATTTACAGGACTCATAATTAATGCTACCTATAAAACTTCTCCTAAGCAGTATGCTAAACTGCATGGACAAGCTGGGTCTTAACATTCAAATCCTGTTTTCCAGTAAACGTTCTCAGCGAGTACAACTTTTTTGATAAATCACTGTAAGATTTCTGCTAATAAAGACTTGTTAAGTTATCTCCACAACAGTTTCAAATGGAAAATTGGGCATGTAACACAGGGTATTGACGTCTGATTTTTTTTTGGTGATATTTCTAAAGGAGTTAGACATAAAACACAGATTCCACAACAATATGATACACTTACCATACTCCTGCAGGGACTTGCATGTGACATCTAAGTGGGTGGAGCCAAATGGGTTTCTGACAAATCTTCTCCTTCGTCGCAGGTCATCTTCCCAGTAATCAAGACGCCAGAAGTCGTGTAGCTCACTGTGATAGGACCAAGAGGAGAGGCAGGTTAGACAGTGTAACACTCCCCTCAGTGATCATCTGATTACAGCATCATCTACTCTCTAATCACTGGAAAATATCTTGAGTTAAAACCGGGTCACAGATAGCGGACATTATTAGGCTGAGTACTGGCATGCTCTGCAGAGGCCTCACTAATGTTAGCTCTGTTAAAGCCTATAGCATTAGAACAGCAGGGAGCAGCAGCAACCACTGCACACATAAATCACAGGCACCCCCATTTACAAATACAGCTTCAAATTACAAGTATAAATGGCACAGCTTGCCTCCTTTTTTACAATGTTTTTTAACAAGTCTTGTAAATCAAAAGGTAGGAACCTCAACGCAGACAGCGTGGAGTTTAATGATCAGGGTCTTGGGGCGGTTGAAGCATGAGCCTATAAAACAAGCCTGCCTAGCTGCATATGTGCAGCCATGATTAAAATAATGTGCTGAAATATTCATTGAAATGATTCCCAGGACCCTGAAGCAACCCAATTGAAAATTGCATTTTTATTCATTATTAATAACAGCGAATTAGAGCCATAAAAAAGAAAGAAAAAGAAGAAAACAGTTCCAGCATGTGGTAACCATCTTTGTAAATGATTATTCCAACATAAGTGAGGACCTGGGATAATTTTATTGCTTGCAGCTAATGCAAACCATTAAGCACCGGGACAAGTATTAGGTTTCTAAGTGCTGCTTTTTCCAACTGTGCACTAGCTGGAGCTGTTTCAAAGCCTTTATGTTTCTTTTATGGAGAAATATAGCAAAAAAAATGTCTTGCTCTAATTTACCTTTATTAGGGAAATGTAACACATTCATGAGAAGTCATTAAAATAACTGGCGTAGCTTACATTAAGACCAAACCCGATGACAATCGACCAATGTGAGCTTTATTCCATTGTCATCTAAGACACAATTCTGCTTAAACTTCATCATTTAGAATATTATAGATGGGTTCTTGAAACACTCAATCTATATCGAGGGTTTTCTTGTTTGTTGTTGCATGAACATGAAGGATATCCTGTGGTATAACTGATCGTTTTGTATGTAATGTACATAAACTAAAATATAAAAAAAATGCCGCCCAGAGCTCCAAACAAAACCTTGGATCGGGTATTTTGTGCTCAAACCTAGGAGGATATTTTTCAGCCTTTGTTGGTTATGGGAAGGCTGCTTGGCAGGAAACAGTCTGCTTCATTGTACAGTTTTCTGCCCCCTTCCCCACCACAGTACTGAAGCAGTCTAAACAGATTAAAGTGTTACAGAGGATCACATCACAAAATACACCCTCCTTCCTCCATGAATATAATATCTACCAATGTCAGAAATCAAGAGGCCCAGGAGACTTAGCTGGGCTTTGACAGCAACAAGAGCTCAATTTCAGTTAAATATCAATCAAAAGTCAGTATGTGTGAGCATGTGTGCACATGTTGTATCCACAAAGTATCATGAGCTTGTGTATGCAAAGCAAGACTGAACGCCTTGAGCTTGTCCCCTGCCAATCTCTCTCAAAGCTTAACTGAGAAGAACAGAGATGTCAGTGGGTGGAAAGGAGACACCCACATAAATGATATTGTAAATGCAAGATTACACAGTGTAAAAAATGTAAATCCACTGGAGGCAACTGGGCGATTATTGTTGAAGATTATGTCTCCTAATTCTTAGCGGAAGTGGAGAGCAGATGCCGGTGGAGGATAAATCCACACTTTGAAGATTTCCTTATTGCAGCATTAACTGTATTTGCTGCCTTTCATACGGTCTGCTTATAGTTGCTCATTTCAGGCCAAATTTAGTTTAATCCACAATATACTTGTTTGTCTTTAACAGCAATCATATGAACAACAAACCAAACCCCCAAATTACAATGACTGATTAATGAGCTGGACAGCAAAACTGTGACGACCTGTGCAGATGGTTTCAGTTTGAGTGCGGTATTCTGCTGCTTGAATAGGACTTGTGATATTGTAGAACATGTGGTCAGTCCTGGACCGTATTTGGACTGAACAAAGTCTAGTGCTGAATGAGCCTCCTCTTTGGGGGTGGTCCAGAAGCTGCTCAACAGTATGAAGATCTAAAACTGAGGGATCCTCGGCTCACAAGCAGTAAATCTCAAGAAAGGATCTTTACCATGAATTTCCACGATGGCACCAGCTCACAACCAGAGCACATCCCTACTGTACCATGCAAGTATTAGGAGAAATGAGGAATAAGCAAGATATTTAACATTTTGTCAAAATCACTGTAGCTTTCACTAATGTGACACTCAAAGGAACACATATTAAAATACCAGTTCATCCATTTTTGTGTTTTAAAGCCAAACAAACATCTGATTCTTTTATTTTCAAGGCATCAGATGATCAATCATCAATAGAGTTCATAAAGGACAAATCCTGCTTCAGAATTCTTAATAGAAAGAGAGTTGCCTGTATTGTCTGAGTAACAAATTGTCCATCCAGTAGGATTCATTAAGCAGAGTTGGTTTGAGACCTCCTTATTTCACACATTGAATGTGTCTGGCATCATGACAACCATAAAGAATTGCTGTGAGCCAGCCCTCTAGAAACTGGCAAAATTTATTAGTCCCATCACCCATCAATCACCCAAATGGATTTCAAACCGCATTTTAAAAGCTAATTTTCCAGCACTGATAACCTACAGGAAACAGGAGCACCATTATTTATGGAGGCTTTCAGACTTGCTAAGTGCAGTAGGATAAATGTGTAAAGGAGCTATCGTCTTTTCTCTTCTTTTTCATATTGATATTTAAAGCACGTTTTTCCTTAAAGAAAAATACAGAATTAAGATTTTTGAGGTGCCAGATGTAATACACCCCCACATGCACAGGGAATGTGTTTTGTTTGCAAAAGGAAATGGAAAGCAGATGAGCATAATTCAAAATAAAATAGAGAGAGGGGGCACAAGGATTGATAACAGTTCTATAGAAAACTATAACATCACTCTGGGGGAAGAGAAAGAATTCTGGCAGCTGACAAGGGTTCATATTGGATTAGAGGGTGATATATTCTTAGTGCTGCTCTGACATTAGGGCAGCAGGGGCCCCCCAATTTGTTTCCACACATTTTTGTCTGATCATTTGAAGAATTGTATAGTTGTTTGAGTGAAAGGGTCAACATGAGCAAACGAAGGAAGCCTTGCTCCATCTGATAACCCATTATAGATCAGTTGCTTAAAAATGCCTCCGTCACTTAAATCCACAAACCTTCCTTATAATTTCATGTCTGCAAATGAGTACAGTTACATCAAATTTTTGCAGTAAATGTAGCTTCAGCAAAAAACAATAATTAACTTCATGTCTTTTGAGTCACTTTAACCAGAATGGCTTACCAAATGTGTGGAGCAGACTGCAGACAGATGAGTTTTTCTTCCTTAAAGATTTCCTTTTTATTCAACTTGTGCTCAGAGGGGATTTGTGTGAGGCGGTCAGGAGGAAGGACAAGGACATGCTGATTCAATAAAACACCATTATACTCCTTTTTAAAGCTTCCACTGGTGACATGAGATGGGGTAATTATAATAAATACCAGTAATCAGTGACAATTCTCTTGAAAGAAGTAGCGACTGGTTTCTCTCGCGTGCACACACACACACACACACACACTGAGCATGTCAGTTTGAAGTGACATTTCGAGCACAAGTGGTCTTTTCTTTCATTTTCAGCTGGCCTAACAGACTGACCCCAAACTTTTTGGAATACAAGTGCCACTGCATCCAATAATATGTCTAAAAATACAAAACATATAGACTAAAAAGGGTTAAATAAACAAAAGGACAGAATATAGCTCAACCTACTTACAATAACATGTGCCTGCAAAAACAAATTAATTGAAAATTTTCTGTCACAATATTTAGTTCAAGAAAAGTAACAACCTCCATGTGGCCAAGAAACAATAATTCAAGTAAAATGAAAACCAGATATGTAGTTGTGTAATAATGGGAATAGGATACATCATAAAACCCATCAAATAGTCAGTAGACATACAAAACCAAAGAAATCTGAAAATATTCAGCACATTCTTTCCTGCATTTCTATGCCACATTCTCCCACATATGGCTATAATAATAATAATAATTAAAAAAAAAACAGGGGGAAAAAAGAAACAAAAAACACACTGAGTAGCAAAAGTGGCAACTGGTAACCATATGGTGATGCACCCATATCTTTCAAAGTAACCTATAAAATACAATAATCTCCTCAATAAAAATACATCAGGTTTGATCATGAGTCTGTTGGATCCCAAATGTTAAATGGCTGTATGGTCAGCATCATGGTTACATTATTACAAGACTTTCATCTCACTAATTTTACTATTTCTCATCATCACTACTCTCATCAGTCATGCAGACAGAGGGTTACAAAGCTACGGTCCAAAAATTTCTGCATATTAGACTTTTCTTTTGTAGACTAAAATATAGAAAAGAGACACACTGAAGAATGGGTATTGGACAAAGACAAAAGGAAGACAACACAGCAGCAACAACATTAACTCCAGGTCATCTGGTGTAATGAAGACAGACGCACGTGGGTCAGACGAAGGATGAGCAGCCGCACTGTACTGCTGGTGCACCCCCCTGCATCGCCAGCTTTGCAGAACCAATCTTTCACAGGAAATGTGGCACAGTCAAGCAATGCCCAGCTCAATTTCAACACCCAATGAAATTGATGATTATGTGAATGGGCCTCTTTCCAAAGATAATTAGCACAGTGTACAAGGCTAAGATTGCCCTGAGGGGATTGAGGCAGGCGCAGGTCAAGAACAAGTGCGAGTAGAAAATATATCAGTGTGCAAGAACAAAGGAGCATCATGCTTTAAATAAGATCTAATTAGTAAAGGGAAAAAAAAGAAAAAACAGACTCACACGGAGTGAACTTTAAATAAATCTGCATGTTATTGAACAGCCTGTAGAAAGTGAACTCAGCAATTAAAAGGGTGCATAAAGGGCTGGTTCCTGAGATTAAAAGCTGAAATAGTGCTTTTACTGCCACCATTTTCTATTATCAACCTAAATTTTGTTTATCTTGTCAGACTCAACCTTGACCTTTGTTTTATCCCCCAGAAGGCACATCAGACCTTAAACCCTGTGAGGCCATAAAGCCCTCTAAAGGTGCCCACCCCCTTGTAGTAGTGGACTTCTATTAGAATTGATAACCCTTTCAGGCAAGACCAAATACTCTGGGCACATAGTGAGTAAAAAGGGTTCATTCCATCACAAAGTTATTATCCAGGGGCAGATTGTTACCATTCATCACGTGCAAGAGATGAAACTCGCTGTTAGTCAAGGGAAACGGCTGTTTCACTGCCTTGCCGCAGATCAATATATGCCGCCATTTTCCTTTTACTCCCTTGCTACAAAAAAGTAATTATACAGAAGAAATGTTGACAATCAATAGAGCAGTCAGGTAAGGTTAAGGTCTGCTGTGGAGGCCAGCAGAGGCTCCTCTGTCAGCTGTCAGTGATGCTACACAACTTGCATTGGAACAAAGAGGCTTGTGTGCTTCAGCCCCTTTTACCTTTGTTTCAAGTTGGTGTGTTGACACAGTACTTAGAAATGCTGACAAATGAATTGCAGGGAATGACACAAGAGAAACTCTCTCAAGTTCACGATGAGATTATGCAAATGAAAGTGCAAAATATGTGCGGCAGAAACATTTAGGTGACACTAAGAATACACACGACGATAATAAACACGACATAAATAAAACAAACAAAAACTCATTAATATTATGATAAAACTGGTATGTAAACATCATCTTGTATCAGTATACCTTGAATAGTTTAGAAAATAGTTTTTGCAGAAGTTGAACTATTATCCTCTGCAGAATGACAGAATTTATAGTAATGTCACTGTAAGGAGGTCCTTTGCGGAAAAAAAGTGTTGGACGTTAGCCTTCAGTGCATTCATCGGTCTCTACTTGACATTTACTTTCACTTTAGACGAGCCTGAACTTTATAATCCACTGGCAGGGTTCAGAGGTCAACAGCAGAGGGGACAAGAGGGCAGGGAAAATCACTCTCCTGCTGGAAAAAACTCTGACATCCAATTTTCAACTTGATTTATCAGTGTAAAGCTAAAATTGATAGTGTGTCATTACTGAGCAGGGTGCTGTCTTGGAGAGATGTATCAAAGTCTCCTCATTTTGATTTAGCACAGTGGATCAATACAAGCCTATACTGTTTCAATTTGAGGAGTATTGATTTTTCTATACTGACTCTATACAGGGGGACATTCATCATCAGGCAAGCATATAGTATGATCAACCAGGCCACCATAGGGTCTGATCTGCTTATTCTTTAGTCGGAACACATGACTGCAGAGCAGCCGTTTTAAAGCCTTGCACAGATTATTATCTTGTAGCCTGTCATTGTCATATGTGCTGCAGCATTATTTCCTAATGCTGTTTGCTACAGTAAAAACAACAGCTGAAAATGAAGTGTCTCTCTCTGGGGCTACCTGCAAATGTTTTGAATCCAGATAAACAAGTATATGTAATTTCAAGCCATCTAATGAGCAGTTGCAAACACACACTAGTAAGGGGAAAAATATAAACAAATCATGCTCGTTTTCTGCCAGCTAGCTTCCAAAGAATAATTTTGTTTATAATACATTCTGCTCTAATGATGAATATCCTTTGGCCTCCCTCCAGGCAAAACTTAGGAGTTAAAGGTAAAACAATTTCTGAAAATGAGGGTGAAAACAAAACATTACCAAGTAAAGGCTTTCTCCCTCTCATACATACACACACATGTGCAAAGACATAACAGACAGCCACCTTAAAAAGCCTGGGGGCTTTATATTTTACAAGAGCAGCATAAATGGGAAAGTTAATGTAGCAGTGAATAAGACTAAGCTGCTGAACTGCAACACTGCCTTGAGCTTGTGAGCATATTGCATCATTTTTCTTCACCAGCAGGTTACCATTAAATTTGAATTTGTTGGAAGTTTTGCGGTATCATTTACAATGCACCCATGCTCAATAACCTTTTGTTTCAATGCAAATGCTGTGCCTCGGAAAGGGGCTCCATAAATATTTGAACAAGAGCCCTGAATTCAATCAAATACATTTTTATGGGTTGTTAAGGTTCAGTCAGTTTTAGGAAAATCTGCTCTTGGATGCGGCAACGCTTTACACTTGCGGTCAAACTATTAGCATGATACAAAACATTTTTGCACAGTGCAGTTTATATTATCTCTCTAAGAAATTATTTGAAACATTTAATTGCCTTTTTAAAGTCTCCACCTAATGAAAGTGGTCAAATAAACAATGCCAACACATATCAAGTTGGATATTATATAAAAATGGGCACCAGAACTGTAAATAGAATATGTTAAAAAGCTTGTCTGCTGTTTGACATGGAAACAAAGAGATAAAACAGGAATCTAAAAAGTGATAGTGGAACTGTTTCCCTTTGCACCAGTAAACTTGGTTTAACATATAAAACAAAACTAATTCTAGAAAACATGATCAAACATCTATATTGTATCTTCACAAAATAACAAAATCAAAGCAAAGAGGTCAAATTTTGGACCATCAATGTCAGTGGGATTTAGTGCTTTTTATTCCTTTACTTTCTAATGTTTTCTGCACACTGCTGTAATGCTTTTAAGGTTTTATGTAAAGCACTTTGAATTGTCTGTAACAGTTCCTGAACCGGTATGGTATTATCATAATTGATAAAATTATATAGACTGTTCTTATGGACTATTCCTTCATTATATTGCAATTGTACAGTTACATTTCTAAAAAAAAAAAAGAAAAAAGATATGTTTTCAAATGCTCAGCTCTGTGGCTAATATAAACAGTATGCCCTAACACCTCTGTCTGTATATAACGAGGTGTTTGTGCCAAACTGTACTATATCCATGGGCCACGTTGAGACAAGTGAGAGCCGCTGGTTATTTTAACAGGGCCCGTGGGGAAGGTTGCAACTACCACCAGGTGCTGTGCTGTGTTACTGAGAGGGTCAATGAATGGCTGGACAATGCTACAGAAACAGCCCAACCCCCTTCTTCTCCCCTAGTTTGTTGGATGACTGGCCAATCAACTGTCCTCAGGGGATTAAGCCACTCCGCACTGTAATTGCATTTGCTGACCCAACTGCTGACCCTATTGGATCCTGGGAAAATGACATTAACTGGTGGTCCTATCCCTTAAGTGAAGATTATTGTGTGCAGGTAACTTTCGTCCTGAAGGTTGCACCCAACACTGCAGAGTTATTGTTCATGTTTAAGACTTGTCGTGGCTTACATCAGTCTGAAACTGAACTTGGCTTGTATGAGGGCTTCTTACCTCTGGCCTGGTGTACCCCAGGCACCATGCTTGTTTGTAAGGATGTTGACAATTTTCTGCTTTAACTGGTTGGCCGTAACGTGGTCTCTGTGTTTGGCAGCGCTGATCAGGTGGTCACACATCTTCTCTTCGTCTTTTCTATCAGTTGCATACTGGACACAGTGGGACTAAATGGTTAAGAGAAAAAAGAAAGAAACCAAAGTAAGCCTCTTCACACATTTTTGGATTTAGGTGCAGTATCCATGGGCCAAAGTGATGTCTGACATTGTGCTAATAGCGGTTAAGCATGTTTTACTCGAATAATGTCAGAATAAAATATTCTCCCTAACGGGGCATTTGTCACTCTGAGGAATGTTATGGCTTCATTCAACACACTTGAGTGCATAAAGATATTAGTGGACAGCTGAGAGATGTATTTCTTCTCCCTTAGAGGGGTGTAGTAAATCATAGCAAGCGCACGAAGGCAGTCCATTTCCAAACTGCAGACAGATGAGGCTCCCTGCTAGGTAGCCATGGATGGTGCTATTAAAGAAGAAGGAAAATGCTCTAATAGATCCACAAAGAAAAAGGCCCATTAAGGTTTATATATCAAGGAGTGTTAAAGGTCGGCTGATATAGGAGTGACACAAAATGTAGAAATGCAGCTTTTGTCTAAAATAAAATAAACAACTAGAATACATTTTCCTCTAAAAGTTGCATATAATAATAAATATCAATTGCCACATTAGCGTTAGATCAATTTTTAGATGAAAGTGCAACAGAAGAGCTTGAGGAGGCTGAAAGTAAACTAGAAAAAGCACATGTGACCATCTTTGCCACTAAAACAAGATTGTCTCACTAGTCCACCCTAGGGGGAGTCTTGCTAATATTCACAATCTAATTTGCAAACAGAAGCTGGAAGTTAATTGAATTTCCTCTTTTAAATTTGAATTCTGTCAGATATTATATTTCAACATATTCCTCATAAAGCAGATAACTCAATCTCTGCTTGTCAGCTCATATTACCACGTGATATTGTGACAAACATCAAGGATTATTTATCACTTTAAAGCATATGACGCTTCTCCCTGACACCAACTTAATTGTAAAAATGTCTTATCTACGTCCTGAATCTTCAATCTCGAAGAGTGGGTAATAAAGTAATGTCAGACCTAGATGAAAAGTGTAGGCTGTCTGGAGTTGGCAGACAGAGGATGGGGCCAGGTACACTTCCCCCCTTCTCTTGACATTGCATATCTTGCCGTCTCTTCCAGTTTATCTAGGGGGTCAAGGATCCTCAAGAACTGTATATCAAGCAGCTGTTTGAGGATGGCTGCTTTCCCCAGATAAGAAACTTATCACTTCTCACACGTACAAGCTGTTAACCAATGTGGTAGAAAATGGTATGATGTGTGCACCATTACACACACACCTATTCTGATTTTCTATAGCAACAACCACTAACAGAGCTTTAAATACACCGATATTTGAAATTTACTACTTCACCAAATCCGAGGTATGCATTTAGTCCATGTGCTACTTTCATGATTACTTGAGTTGCTATATTCTGAACAATTTTACTTCCTATTTCATGTTAGAAATATAGTTTGCTTCATGGGATTAGGCTAATTATAGACTCACTAGACCTCCACCCCCCCAGTTGGTTGGTGAAAGCTCAAATCAAAGTCCTAAATTAATATTGCTGGGCTATCCCTTGGCTACCACTAATTACATTTAGTTTATTTAGTTTAAGAATTGTGAGGGTTGGGAGTTAATCCTTACAGGAATACATAGAGACACAATTACTGCGCACATAAAGTTGAATGACTGTTTAATACTAATAGGATTTGTTTAGAGCTCATTAGAAGATTGACAAATTCTATTTTCACAGCAGATGGAAAAAATTCAATTTAAGGAACCAGCAATGTAGAAGATTGCCATTCACTGGTTATAATGCTCTCTTTGGTGCAATTCTATGCGATTCATTTGACTCAATGCTGAACTTTAGTGTGTAATTTCCAGAAGCATTGAAGGACTGCACAGTTGATACCTCAAATTCTGCATGCTTGTGGACGTCCTCAGCCCGCTGTCTGTTGAGAATGAATTCAGCCTCATTGGCAACCCGAACTATGTGGTCCTTCATGGCATGGCAGAGCAACCTTTAACAATACACAGATACTTTGTTTTCACAAATGTACATAACAAACAAATACAGATTTTTTTCTTAGCTAAATTTGGTTGTAATGTACAGTAGTGCCTACAAAAGGATGGGGTTAAAGGCAGTTGTAGCTCGTCAGGTTTGTGCAACATTCTGCTTGTTGAAAGAACAGACAAGTAAACAGCAGGCATCATTTGTCTGTGTTATGCTGCAAGGCTGCAGGTCAGTGACAGATCCCTCTGTAGCATTAAGGAGGGAATAGAGCGTCATTAGAGCACAGAAGCCTGTCTGGCATACTGACTGAGCATCTCACCCAACTGACCAAAACATCAACTCAGTGCCTATGCTGCTGACAAGTCTGACTCTAGAGAGTCTGAGCTCCATCCTCATTCACATTTAAATTCCAGTATCTTTAATAGCTGAAAGCACCCTGGATATTGTGTAGATTACATGCCATTTTACACACCATTAGGCCAGCTTTGTTTTAATTAAAAAAGCCCTTGTTCCTCTCCAGTGCTTGATACAGATTGTAATTTTCCCTTCGGTCCCAAAGAGAATCAGTAATCCAGGGGCTGCATTCATCAGCTGCTCTTGCCTCTCTCACTGTTGACAAGCACTCGTTAATAGACAGAAGTTCACTGTTCAAAGACAAAAGCTGGCAACGTCAAGCTTTGTTTCGATACCAAGAATAGATTAGAGAGCAACCTGACAGGTGATATTTGGAGACAAGTTTTTTTTTATTGTTGGGAAGAAAATCATTCAACACTTTAACATTTTACATTTCTGAAGCAAAAGTTTGGTTTTCTCTTATTCAGTAATGTAAAACATGTACCATCCACCCCCCATTAATTCTACCGTTATTATTTTGTATTTGCTGCCAGATCATAGTGTAGTGGACCATGAGACAATGCAATCAGGTTATTTGCCTCTTTTATCTCACCAACACCCTCCTATATCTATTTTTCTATGCAGCTACAAATAATTTACAGAAAATGTCAAATGCCAAAATTTCAGATTAGTTCATACAATTTCTGTTTACTTTGGCACCTTAACCCTATAAAGCCAAACGTATCATATTTGATACATACAGTTTCTGAAATCTTTTGCATCTACGACCTTTTACATCACTTCATGGGAAAAGCTTTGCTCAAAACCCTGCTGTACACAATATGACCAGTAGGCAGAAGACAACACAACAATGATTTTGACATTATCACATATTAATAAATTATGAATACTGAAAAATGATTTTTGTTAATTTTTTGTCCTATTGTGTTAAAAGAACAAATGAGGACTTTAGATCTAAAAAATGAGAATTTTATCCCCATTATTTCTTTTGTTGGGCTTTAAAGGGTTAAAATATATAGCAACGGCAGCAGCAATAATCTAAAGTCTGTTTCTTTCCAATCTCTGGGAGAAACATCATCTTGAAATTGGAGGTCTAATGAGTTTATGGAGTAACAACCATTTTCTCCCACCCAAGACAGACATCTTTAGAGTGTTGATATTGTCTTGGCATTTAGACAGCCACATTATGAAACAGAAAAACTGCATACAACTTCTTGCAGCATTTGGTGTTGCACATCCAGCAGAAACAATGTCTGTGTCAGCCATACCATGTAGAGCAAACAGATTTACCAGGCAATACCTCTAGATCTGTCTAGTTAAGCAGAGTAGGTGTACAGAGACTCAAGTAAGACTGGGAAATTATGTGTCTGTCAGCAGCACCCTGGACAGCGCCATGTGGCCCTGCTGACTGAAACTCTTTGTTCCAGGGCCAGCGGGGGACTCAGAGAAGCCTGGCTGGGCTGGACCTAGAGCCTGGGCATACAGCAGGCTAGGCCAGATGGGTCAGCAGATGGGCAAGGAGGCTGAGCTGCCCCTGATCTGCTCTACAGAAAACTCTGAGTCTGGCCACACCCAGAGAGGGAGAGGGAGGGACACAGAGAGGGAGGCAGACAATACAATAGGTTGGCTTACAGTAGCTCTACTGTTTGTATTCTTAATTCAAACAATCACAACAGTGTTATTTACTTATACCCCCAGCAGAGCAGTCAGGAGAGGCAAGAGGCTTAGAGCTAATCTATGCCATGACACTTAGTTCAAACACTTTTTTGTAGACCTGGCAGGTGTAAAATGATCAGGCAAATATACTTAAAACATCTAAATTATTCCATGTATAACAGTCAATGCATACATTACCTTCCTTCATTGATTAGCTCGATGAAAGCCAGGCCAGCATTCTTCTGAATGGAGTTCTGCCACTCCTGAAACCAAAGAGTTTGTTATTCATACACAAGCTTTGCATACTATTTGGTAAAAGTTGCAAAAGAAAACAAAACACATTAACATCCTTTTAATCAGTTCTAAATTTCAGTTAAAAAGGGAAAAAGAGTCCATATTCAAGCCCTGATTACCGAAAAGCAAACTGCAACAGGAAAAATAAATTGTCAGCTAAAGCATACCAAAAGTTAAAATAGAATTAAACATACCATTATAATCCAATATGCAACCTTATCTTTGATACATGCATGACTAGAATCACATTTCACCATGCAAATTGCATATTTCAACTATAATTTAGATTACATTCCGTGGCTTGTAATTCAAGTAGGTAAAGAAAACATTTAGTTGATATATCCTTTGAGGAAAAATGTGATGGCTATAAAAAGCTGAAATTCTGCACCACATGTGAGACCATCCTTTCTTCCTCTGTGAAAAGATCTGTAAACACAGGAGAGATGTAATTGTGGGATGAAACTGTATCCTCTCGCTTAAATACAGCCATTTCCTCTGTCCCTTACAGTGACAGATTACTGAGCATGCTAGCTGAGCCCTGAAGTGTGCGCCTGGAAGGGATCCGAGCCATGGGCCAGAATGCCAGCACTTGCTGTCTCACAACATGCTCTGGAAATGATTAAAAAGCAGTTTGAGAGCGCGCCTTTCACTGTGGGAAATTCAGCTCTCCTGTAACCTCACTGAGGTGCAAATGAAAGGGAAAACAGAGAAGGCTGCAGTTCAAAAGAAGAGGAAAACAGGGGAGAATGAAAAGGAAAAAGGCTGAAATTTGAAAGCCTTCAATTGTTTATGTAATATAAGGCTATCCATATATACACAAGTGTAAAAAATATTAAACATGTTAAGTAACTGCTATTTCAAAATGAAAATAATCAGAATTATATTTCTGTCTACATGAAAGAAATGTATGGTGATATAAACAACTCTATAAATCATATGTAAAATAGTGACAGGCAGTGCTTATTTTCTAGTCTGGTCTAGACAAGGTGAGCAGCTTCCTTTTGTGCGTACCAGAATAACTGACATTGACATTATGTATGGGCAAATGTTTTTGTGAACAGTTGTCGTGACTGACACATACTGGTTCATGCAAGACGACACAGCCTGACCCTAAGATGCGTTAAGTTAGAGAGATGGTGCTGACAAACTGCTGAGCATCTGGTCTCCAAATGTTCCCCATGACCCTTTTTCCTTAAATACAGTATCTGCCTGGAGTAGGCTGTTGTTGATTTGGACAGGGATCATGTACAGCCAGTCTTCCAAGGTTCTGCTCTCACCACGCTCACGTGACAAATATAAATACGGAAATCAAGTCAGACGTGACACTTCAGCAATGCCAGGGAAGTGGCAGCAGGTCAGTGGAGGCATGGCATGAACTAGTCAAATTTGCTATCTTGTTTGAGGAATGCTTGTTGACAGCTGAGATAACACTTCAGAGGCTCTCTTCTTCTTGTATCTTTTTTACTGCAGAGCACAATTCCCAGTGGAGTCTGTCTTTGATTTCAAAGATTTAGAAAAAAAATTAAAAATCCTCTGCTGCCCATTTGAAGGGAATTAGGCCTGACGCACACCCCCTTCAAAAAAGCAGTGATCCTTGATGTCAGTGAAGACCATGACCAGAGAGCAGAACCTCTGGTCAGTGGAGGTTCATTCAGTAGCTGAGATACAAAAAAATCAGGTTTCAACTCTGCATTCACTAATGATTGGGGCTTTTGTGTAAAACCAAATTAGCTGAAATGATGTGAAAAGCTCCATAACGTTGAAGAGCAGGTGAATTCTTTAACACAAACACATGCAATACAAGGAAATGTTCAACAATCACTGATAATGATGTGAGCTCACTGGGGGGAGATGGTGCCATTCTTCATTCTGTCTTTGCAAAACTCACCACCTAAAATCCCACAACTCCCATCACAGTAAAAAGCTTTCGGGCCTTCAGAAGAATCACCCGCCTCCCACTTTCATCTTCCTGAAATTCAGCAGGGCACTAAGTATTTGTGGTCTTTCATTTCAACCTGTCAGTATGCGGGAGCCTTTGCTTTTATCTGCTCAGCTTTGCTCTGTTATACTCTCCACATCTGGAGGCCCTCCATCAGTAAATCTCTGTGGCTCCACTCTAGATCCCTTCTATATGTTTAAGCTGTTACAAGAAACAGAGCTGCTTGACCTTTTCATTCAGCTGCCTTGGCTGAGGAGAGACACACAGTGTCTGCAGCCGAGTCCAGCCACATGATGATTGCTGTGATTAGTATGCATAAATAAGAAAAGGCAGATCATTAGCACTAATTTATTCATAAAACTGACAGGTCACAAAACAAAGAGGGACTAAAGGTCAGCTAAATGCCCTCCTGGCTGTCTTGAAACATTAATGCTGAAATATGTGAGGGAAGTGTCAAAGTTAGCAAGTCACAGTGATGTCAGGAAAATCTCACCCTGCTTTTGAGAAAACTTGCTGTGGTTTCTAAATATCACCTGAGATGCTAACAAAGATATCAATTAGGATGGTATTGCCATGCAGTTATTGATCAGAACAAACACCATTGTTGATAATGATAAACAGATTTGACACCTGAGAGCAGTAACACCGAAGAAACTGATAGTTATCCATTACATTATAATACTTAAATGATATTAGTATGTAACATAAGCAGGCTGATTATACAGTAGGTAGTGTAGAGTACAGATATAAAGTAATGCCTCATCTCCATTTGAAAGGCTGTAGTCTCAGAGCTATATGGTCCAGTTTCAAGGTCTCATGGTCTGATCAATATCTTAGCCAGGGTTTCATCCCCCGAGCCCCTAATGGCAGGAACCTCTGGAGCCTCAGTAATGCTATCTGTGTAAAGGGGGTGGACTCAGACCCATAACAGCATGCTGACGCTCTCATCTGCAATAAATCCTAGAGATGGAAAAGACAACTTCCCACAGACATTACAGACTGAAAAGCTACTCAAAAAGGAGCCCATCAAAACCATCATAAGAGCAACAATAACTCAGGCCTCACTGCCCCATTTATATCCTTTTTTGGGAGAAAAGCCCCTAAATAATGACCTCCATATAACTTAAGTTGAGCTCCCTGCTGAAGAGCGCTTTGGACTGTGGATACCATGGAGCATACACAGTGGCTTCAAGTCTCTGGCCCTGCAGTCTGGATCCACAAAGAGGCACCAAGTAATGGCTTCCTTATGGGCTCTTGACGCAAGACTGATGGGCTGACAGAAGGTATGTTAAATATCTCCTGTTCTAACTGCTACATCAGGGCTCTGACCTTCTCTAAAACATGGGCTTAACAAGAGATTCAGAGGGTCAGCTCAGAGGTGATCAGTCACTAGCAGGGCTGCATGAGGTGGGGCTCATTCCCCAAAGGAGGGCTGGGGATTAAAACTGCAGGGTGTAGAAAGAAAGCCACTGGATTCAGAGCTGGTTGTCTGACTCATCTGTTTGGACAGTTGGCTTAGGTAACATTTAACAGGCAAAGCTGCGAGATAGATCAGATAACTTTCAAGAGAACAAGATAGATAAAGGCTCACCTGAGAACAAAGCAGCATGACAAGCTCCACCACTGATGTGCTCGACTTCATACATACTAGACCTTTGGAGACAGAGCAGATGAACAGGACATATGTCAATCATACATGTAAGCACAAAGGTGAAAAACAAAGTATTTGTGGGTATAACCGCTAGTTATGGTGTCATTCAGAGGGCAGAACAAGATGACTCCTTAAAGATAAATAATGTTTATAGTGTGGGACTAACTTACAATATTTCACTAGATTTGAATGAAGCTATCGGCCTAATTTTAGTTAAATATGCATTACTCATTAATTTTACCCCAAATTTATAAAAAAAAAAACTGTAACTTGCCCTCGTTCTGTCTCACTCACACATATCTACTTTCACACATGCCAAAACGCTCGCAGAAGACATTCACAGCTTCTTCCCCAACCTCCATCCTGTAGACTGCGAGCCACTGAAGCAGACAACTGTCTAATGGAACATAGGCAGGTGTGAAAAGCTCATTTGTAGAAACAATGCCTTAAACTGGTCTTGTATTCTGCACCTTTCTGCTGCACCTGGCAAGAATCATGAGAGGTGCAATCAGCAGCAAGAGCAACTTACTAAGACTAATTATAGGCTAACAGCAAAAAGAAAACTAAATATCACACAGCTGCTGTTGTTTCATGGATGATGGGGTGTCAATTAGAGTAGAGAACAAAATATTAATAATTTTAGACACAAGGTACATTCTTGGAAATGAGTCCTCCATTGTACAGAAGCCTCTGCATTGTCAAATAGCTTTATCTGCTGTTATGAGTTTTAGTGGGTTAAAAAATAGTTGACAGTGTCCTTTATTTGACACTCAAAGATGGAAGTATCTTTAAAAACCTCAGGGAGTGACTGGGTTAAAACATTAGCTTTCATTCTAATCCAGTGTTCTATTTATAGAAAAAAAAAAGCTGTTTTCTGTTAACTATAAACAAAGTTGTAGCACAACAACAAAATTGAAAACACTGCCACAGCAATGTCAGAGAAAATGGTTAATAATACAAATAATGAAGCAAATAATCAACATAAACTACCTGATGTGCTTATAATCAACAATGATTGGCAGAGAAACTATTGTCTTAATTGCTTTTCAGTTGATAACAGCTGAGTACAGGGCCTTAAAGTCATCCAGAATTTGCTTTTGGGGATACTGTGCAGTGTATCACACATGCGATATATCCCAAACACCGGATGGATGGACTATCTTGCTGCTCTTCCATCCATTTCTCTTCAGGAGTAGACTGCCTGCGGAAACATATTGTAAATACTTGGGGAGGATATGACCCTCCTCTTGTACACCAAGTGCCACAGTTGACCTCTTGTTATATCAGTGACACGCAGAGCCATAAGTCAGTCCATTCTGACACAGAAGTCAGGTGGCCATCTGACCCTGGTCTTGTGCTGGTAGACAAACTAAATGCATTCTATTTAAACACAGCCTGCCAGTCCCTTCCTGTAAACAGGGCAGGGTTAAGGCACGGGTGAATGTGGCATTGTGGGGTGATGTGGCGGCAGGCTGGGCCACTCAGGGGACAGCAAGAAGCAGGCGGCAGGCATCACAACAGCAGCAGTGTTCACACGCAGCCTTAACCCACCAACTCCAAGTGTAATGCTCAGAGAGCACTCAGCATAATTGCCGCAGTGACCACATGTCTGAAAAGGGGGCGTAGGAATAGGGTGAAGCAAAGGGGCACACAGGGCACAGGAGGGCTTGACCTCGGGCAATTTAAGGGGTGATGGATGGCTGGTAATTACTGGTAAATGGAGCGCCTTTGCACTGCAGCACAGTATTTCAACTGTGTGCCTGGGAAAGGCCAGGAAGAAAAGTGGGGAGAGGAAGTTAGAAGAGAGCAAAATCAGCTCAAGTACAAACAAACATCAACTATGACAATCTGGGGGGCCTTATTAAAGTTGAATATTCCACGGGCCAATAAATGCAAGAAAAGAATCTATATACTTTCAGATAAACCTACTCTAATCCATGTCAGGGAGTGTATTTTACAGGCTCAGACAGGGTTAAACATGTCTGGTGAAGAGTGCTGGTGTTCCAGCTGTCTATCTACGACCTTGTTTGTGGGGTTACAGTCTGCAGCCTGAGATCAGCTTTGGTTTGTCAGCTTGGTCAGTCTGCTGACAGACTTTGAGTGAAAGGGTAACAGACATATTCACACTTGTCAAGGCTATGCTACCTGATTTTTCTTTCCCTTTCTCTTGACATTGAGCAAGTAGCCTCAGCCACATGTGTACAGCATCCTCACATGTTTGCCAAGATATGTGTAGTATAAGCACAGTGTATCTAAGAAAACTGCTTGGCTGATAAACTTGACTGGCAAACATTTTCCCTCAAAGCATGAAATATAAAATAATTTTATTTAAAAAATTAAAAAAAAAAGGTTGAATTTTGTGGGGGCAACTGCTTTGACAATTACTCTTTAAGGACTGTTTAAATGCAAATCAACAATAAGTCTATAGAATTGTATACAAAAGGACTTAAAAAAAACATGTTGATAATTCAAGTGGCACAGAGGTCACAGAAACTGTATGCATCACATATGAAACATTAGGGTTGAGATGCAGTTAGTAACACTGAGAATTTAGTTTGTTGATTGATTGGCTATATGGAATAAATACAACTCTGCTCATAATTAACTTTGGCAATGTAGATTTTACAATAAAAAGTTCAATCAATTCTCACATTCAGCATCTTAATAAATGCAAAAATGATCATAAAATCATATTGAGCAAAAAATCATTGCTCAATAACATCACCAATTAAAGAATTAATCATTTATTATGAACGGTTTTCAAATTATACTCCAGCCAAAGTGGGTTCATTTTGTCCAGCAACTTCGTTCCTGGATGGCTTTAATAACGTCACAAGACTGCATTCTTTTACCCTGCTGTCATCCCTGCATAGACCTCTGAAGCTACTAGTGGTCTAGCTTACTCTTTAAAGAAAAGAGTTTGGCAATGAGAAAAGGCAGAGATAGTATTTCGCTTGGAAGTCGAGAGATTTGAGGCCACGCTTTTTTTTCACTGTGCACATGTAGACAAACATCTGCAGACAGAGGCTCACACATGGCTGTGCTGACTGCAGTGGCAGGGAGTTCTTGTGAAGAACAAGCCAAAGCAAGCCCAAGGAATAGTGGCAAAACACACATATGCAAAAACTGAGTCCATGAGTTTAAGCACATGGGGTTGAGAGGCTGCCAACCTGAGGCCTGGGGAGAGCACAGGGAAATAAGTCTAGAAACCAGAGCGGCGTGCAGAGGAAGGATCACACCCTTCTGGAAACATTGTGCACAACCAAAGCAGTCAAGGCAGCTCTTTAATGTAACTATCGGCAAAGGGACTGTTGTCATGCTACATGAATAAATAAATAAATAAATCTATAAAGATTTTTTATATAAAATTGTGTAAATTTGACAGAGTATCAACCTTGTTGCCAAAACTGTATGTTTTACTAACATTTCCATAACTTTATTATGACTAACACCCATGCTAACTGCATCTTCTTTGAGGTGGGGCTGAAAAATTGAAGAAGGTCTCTCAGCACCTGTACTTAATTTCCATTTCTGTGTCAGGGAATTTGCATTTTATGGTAAGCAATGAAACATAACTAATTCTTTAAGAGACAAAATAGAAAAAGAACAAATTTATGTTTTCAGATTTTCTTTTCATTCTTATTAGTAGACAAACTTACTTCTCTTGAATTAAAAGAAAAAAAACCTTATTATCCATCACTATGTTACAGGGTGAGCTGAAAACATCTCAGTTGAGTACTAAAAATATCACTACAAAGTGACAAAGGCCATAAGTATTTCAACATTAATTTGAGAAGGATATTTGTTGTGACTGTGAAACACAAAGTTTAAAAATACAGCATCTAGAAATAATCAATACATGGAGTGAATTGTGAAGAAAATAAAACACACATGCCATGAGATGAATGAAAGGGAAAACAGACTTAATCAGACTGTGTCAGACCCCCAGCTTGTGTGAAAAATAGTGACTTTCCTGTCAACACCTACTCCTGCGTATGCATCCATCAATGAAGCAGCCAGTGCAGCAGATATAAGAGAAGGTTAAAGGGACAGGAGAACACCGCAGCACAATGTCTCTACCTTCTATTAGCAACTCTTGTCCGTGGCTGCCCAGCAGGGTGCGTGACAGAAAAGGTGCAAAATCCACAAAGATCTCTCTCAGCAGGGGCGCTACTTTCTCCAAGGCCCTTTCTAGTTTTGTAGTAATGCTGTCAAAAAGACACATAAAAAACAGAAGTTACACACCTGAATTGGTGCAAAATTAAAAACCAGGTAAAGCTGTACCAATCCATCAGATGTAGATGTAGCGCACAGAGTTGAGGTTGGTGGGGAAGGTAAACAACACATTTCAGAGGATGCAAACCAAGCCAGATAACCATGAGAGAAAAGCTGGCATCATCAGAGATGTCAGAAGATTTTTTTCTTTTTTTTCTTTTTAAAATCAGTGTGGGCATATGCTACCAGCTGTTTGCATTCTTTGGTGTGATATGTTACCAGGATTGCAGGTGAGATCACAGTTGTTTAAGACTGCAGAGGCAGAGCCATATTGTCTACACACTCACTACCTGCCTCTGCCCGACATCATCGAAGCATCTCAGAAAAACTGTGAGTTGGTGTCATGCAGCCATTCAGCTCAGACTGAATACCGACAGAGATACAGTTCAAGCTGCTGCGTATCTCTGTGCTCCAATGTGTTCACACATAGATAAAAAATACAGCTCAAGTAGAGCTGTAGCTTGTTTTCCCTTTAAATATGGACAGAAAGCAGCAGGATAGAGAAAAAAATGAAAAAACAGGAGGGTTCAGGATTGTCTGAATGTAGCATGTGTGTAGTGTAATCTGCCTTCTAGCAACTTGGGAAAACATAGCAGAGGCATGACAGACTACAGCAAAAAAGGCAGGGTGCAGGGAGGGGGTCTAGGTGACTAACATAGATGTCCTTGCCTAAGACACTGGCCTGCATCTCTGGAGGCTGCCTGTAATCCTGTCGGAGAGCTAAAGGGTTTGAGCTCAGGAGGTGTCAGTCTCTTACGCTGTGGATTGTGGTCTACTTCACAAAAGGCACTGAAATAAAGAGAAGAAACAAACAATAGGCAGCACCTCCTTCAAGCCGTTTAATGAATGGGCTCATGAGCGAGTAATAATCGTGATATAATAATATAGATTAATAAACAATCATACACATCTTGTCATTTTCAGAAAAATGTTTTTCAGCTTAGATGTTTTTCCCTCATGTGAAACATAAGTTTAGAGCAAGCTCTGCAGCAAAATACTACCATCATTGACTTCACAGTTACGCTAAGTGATGTCGGTTACTGCTACCATGGCAACAGAATCTATTCCTCTAGCTGAAAACACTGAGGCAAGGAGGAAGAGAGACAGAGGGAGTCGGGAGTGAGACATAGGCTCTCAGCAATCAGTGGGAGAATACATCTAAGGACATCTGCCACAAACTGTTAGAGCAAGTGGGAAAGATGAAACAAGGTCACAACCAGATAAACACATGGATTTATGCATTATAACATAAAGAATAAGTCCAAATATCACCCCAATCTTCATGTTTAAAGCAACCTTTTGTGTGTGGTTTATATTGACAACAGAGAATAAAAGAAAAAATAACAAAACGATAAAACCCACTGATCAATCAAGTTGTGGACGCGGGATCTATTAAATCAAGTAAAAGAAGAATGAGCGCAATGAAATATCAAAATAACTAAACTGTGAGGGAAAAAATAAATACTTCACAGCTTAGTCACATACATCCAACCTTACATGTAAGCAGATTGTATACTGTACCAAAGTGTGATGAAGAAGATCAAAAAGAGAGGACATGCATAAGGTTGAACATCTGCGTTGTACCTCATATTCTCTACTGTGTCTTCAGGCATGGGGGCCACGGTCTGCACGGCTGGAAGACTTTTACTGGTAGCTCCATTGACACAACTGGTGGAAGTAGAGGCAGAGGCAGGGGCAGAGGCTGCCTCAGTGGCTCCTGCAAAGACCAACAAAAGCATGCAGCAATTAAATACAGTACATGCAGGTCTAAACTATTCAAAACAAGATTTAGATCATCTTTAATAAGTGTGCAGTGAGGTAAGGTTTCAGGTTTACGCTATAAAGTCACTATTTTATAATGCAAGAGCTGCATTGTCAAAACTTAATACAACTGTGAATTTAAAAAAACATAATGCTGGAGGAAGGTCCGTTAAAGTAACAGAGGCTGAAATTGCTCTCAGCCTAAAACAACAAAGAAATTCTGGGATTGGTCACAAGCTGCCTGCTGATGGACTTCAGCACAAATTTCAGTCAGATCAAATAAATTGTGCACTTTAACTAAATCTGCACCTACACTGGTTCACTCCCATGTCTGCAGCATAACAAAGAAGAATGTTTTTAACTGAAATGGCAAAAATAAATAATCAGACAACAATTCCAAACAAAATGTATCAGCTTGTGTTTTCATACTAAAGCCAAAATTTGGAAACCAAAGCAACTGTAAGTCAAAAGGTGAAAAACAATAAATAAAATAGTCAAATAAATTCATACATGAAATAAATCAAGTTATTCTGACTATCCTCGTGAGAGGTTAAAACCATGAGATCATGGGGTCTGCGAGAGAGGTTGTGGTTTTTGCTGAAAGCAAACTTACACTTGGTCAAATTTCTTACATTCTTGCACAGAAGCTCAGGCAGGAGAAAGAGAGTTTTTTTTAAAAAGAAAAAAATACAGCACATTAAAAAGGTGCTGGCGTGCTTAATGGCCCTTGGTGTTAAGTGGGTCTTTTCAGATTCCCAGACTACATGAGCCCTGAGGTGAAATGGACTCAAGGCTGCAGAACCCCAGGAGGAACAATGTGACAGCAGAGGGAGGGAGAGGTCAAGCAGTTAGACAAGAAAATGCACTAAAGAAAAGCTTTGTGCACAAATTCATCCTCTGTATTAGAAAGTTATTATCCTACAGCATAAATCAAACATACTCAACCTGGGGCATGATTAGGAATAGTAGTCATGCAGACAGTAGTTTTCACTTGGATGTGCACAAAGCCAATGCTGATGGTGAATGGAGAGTAAATAGAGCCATCTAGTGGTATTCATTAGAGCATGCAGCACCACATGATCCAAAAGAGGACAGATGCTTTGTTTCTATTCTTGGAATAGTATCAATGAAAGAAAAAACAGGGAGAGCCATTAAGATAAAAAGAGCTCTGAAGTAGTATAATGTAAGAATCAACATGACCAGAACTTAATGTTGCATTACATTTTTTCAGAGCTGTCATTTGCTAAACGTACCAGTAGTGTTGATCATGCTTTTGGGGCCTGCCGAGGCAGCTGCAAAGATGTTGGGGGTGCTGCTAGCTGTGAGCCCTGGGGAGGTGCTGCTGCTGCTGCCGGTTCCAAGTGTGTTAACTGCTAAGCTGCCAGGGGAGGTTTTTTTCACAGGCACCACAACACTCCTACAGAGAAAACATAGATAATATTTAATTTACACATGCACCAAAAAAAGTACAAATGGATAAAATGAAAACTTTAATAATGGATGCAAATAGAATTACAGAAGTGTAATCACCACTGATAAAAACTGAAGGAAGACAAACCTCTAATGGTTAAAAGTGGTAATTGTTAACTCAAAATGTTAAAATGTCAAGTTATTCATGTACTGACACTTGTGGTTTTTACATCATGACATAAAAGATATGTTGGACTTGAACTGAGGTTAAAATACAGTTTTGTTTTTTTCAATTTTGTGGAAAGCATACAGTTAAACCAAATACAGGAAAGGAACTAAACAGACTAACATTTGAGGGCAAAATAGCAGACTGTATAGCTTGTTGGCTTAATACTTTAAAAATTGTCCTAATAAAACTGTGTACAGCCAGTGTTTACCCAGAGGTTCCTCAGATATTTTCTAGGGACTGAAAATCCTTAAATTTTAATTTAACTGCCAACTTATATTCCTTTAAAAAATAAAATACCCTGGAGCATAGACGCTAAAATAAAAATATTCATTCACAATTTTAAGGATAAGAAAAAGAGGAAGCAGTGATGATCGTCTTAATTCTTTGCAGCTTTTAGGCCCTGCCGCCAGTTCGAGGATGTTCACTCATTAGTTATGGCACTTGAAAGGTAAACATCCAGGCTCCTAACTCCATCTTTCAATGTCAGGCATTAAAGAAAAGTAGATAAACATACACTAAATAAACAAGAGGAGCAGCCTTTGAGATGCTATACTTTCCCTTCCATCTGATTTTGCTACTGGTGGCCCTCTGCTGCCCTCTACCATTCCCCAACTATCCAGTCTCCAGGAGCAACATGAAGGTTTTTTGGACACACATTTACAAAGTAACTGTGTTAACTGGCAAAACTAAAACTGTGAGCAATAAATGCAAGACTTTTGCTCTGCACTGATATGGGAATCTTTTCAATTTCCCTGAATGTAAAATGTGGGATCTACTGTAAATTTGTTATAACCAATACATTCTGAAAGAGACAATGTACAGTTTAGATATAAATGCTTCCATTTGAAAAGCCGAAAAAGATTATAATTACAAACTAAGTGGCAGGCAAAAAAAGAACACTACTTGCAGGCAAACAAAACAAAGCTCCAAAAAAACAGCTAAGCAAATTTACAAAAGAGTGCAGTACCTTTCTTTCACTGAACAAAAACATAAATAGAAGAAAAGCCTTAAGAGATTGTACCAACAATGAAGCATAAAATAAACCAGCAGCAGTTAGCTACAAGTAACATTTTAAAAAGTTTAAGGTTTCTCTTTCATTTAATAGTTAAGTAAGCAAACTTTAAACTTTAAGTATTGTTAATCAGTGTATAAAGTAAAACTAATGGGTTACTTTTGTGTAATATTTAGAGATAAAAAAACAAACTTAATAGTAGCCTATAGAAGAAACACCCTCACACATTAATAGGCTTGTTTAAGCTATGACTTTCTCATAGCCAGCATTAGGAAAGAGCCAATGAGGCACATTTCAAGATTGATTTCAGATTCAGAAATGCTTAACCAAATCCCATGGAGAAATAATTTTGTAACAATGCTAATCACACCTCAAAAGGTGATAGCTGAGGGATTTCTCATGGTTCTCACAGCAGTCAAAAGTTAAGATCACTGAAAAAATGATGGGACCTAAAAAGCATAATCTTTAGAAGAAGCTTTCTGCAATAACAATGGGATAAAAATCAATTGAACATGATTTAAAAACTCTCCATGAATTACGAGAGGCCTTACAAGATGATTTGCTTATCAAAAGGGGTATTCAGTAAGTATAAAACACACAGTAAGCCCACATTTATGGTTTAAATCATTTTCCTTTTTTTGTGTTTTGAAGATTTATATGATAAAAAAAAACATTAAAATGGGTTAAATCACTAAAAGACAAAAGGCACATACTGTACATATATGCATAAGAAGGGACCTTAAAATAATGATGGATTCCCTTTGATTTATAAAAGTTACAACAAAAGCTACATATTACTAACAACAGAAAGTATCACCTGCCTATGTTCCATCAGCCAGTTCATTAATTATACATGTAAAAAAAGCTTTTGGAGGCTTGAGATTAAAATTGACCTTGTGACCTCGCATCGCGGCACAGGAAAGCACAGAGACACCACTAACTGTTCACATGCAGTCTGATTGGCCGAGGATTAAAGATGATGCAGTGAACTTGGCCCTGCAAGAACTCCCTGACAGAAAGGAGAAGGAAAGCTTGTCCTTATCGAGTCTGCAGTTGGCCTTTGGGTTTGTGAGGTTGCCAGATAATGTCTCATCCAATCTCCTGCAGTTACTCTGGGTGACAAAGGCCAGGCCTTTGCTCTGTCACAAGCTAAGCCTGTTGTCATTTGAAGCAAATCCCCAGATATCCTCCCTCAACAAAACAACACTGACTTTTACTGTCGCCTTTTGTTGCTGTTTTATATCTCCTGTCCATTTCAAAGATCACATTATAGAAATGCACTATGGGAAACTAACCTAATATGGGCAAGATCACTCGTTGTTCAGCAGAAATTCTTGCAACCTCGCTTGCAGTACAACTGATTTTACCCAAAATATTAAAAATATAAAGTTTTATTCAACATATGTAATACATTTCCAGTTTTTTTTCAGAGGATAAAACATGCAAAAATCACATGATGGACACAGTGAATTGTAGTGTTGCCTAGTGAACAACCACATAACAGGCATTCAATTCCAAAAATAGTAGTAAAATAAAACATTTGAAACCAAGCAGATCAAAATCAACTCAATCACACAGGGGAGAAAGAAAGACTGGAGAAAAGCTTGAAAGCTTACTGAAATATTAATACCACCAAGGATACAGCTGTGCTCTGAAGAACACACTGATGACAAGTATCATTTATTTAGTAGAGCTATGTACCGTTATCTTAAAATCACAATGACAGATTTGAAAAGATCAATAGCATGTTTTGATTGTAGTAACTGGGTGTGATTTCAATCTTGCTTTCCAAATGTATCCTTTGCATGCATATTCCAGCAGAAGCCTGCCCCTTCTTTGGCATGGCTGGGACGTTACATTAGATCTACAGGATGTTGATAAAACATGGACCTCTTTTAATGAATAATTCATTAGCCAAGTGCTCATGAATCATGTATAGATTATCTAGTGCATATTTTATTAATAGGATTGTTTTAATTGAGTTGCAGAGAATAAAGCAATGATTAATCTTAGGATGAATATTAATGCGGTCTGCAGCTGTGGGAGATGTATGCAGTATAAAGTGTAACCAAAGAAATGTTTCCTTTATGAATCCAAAATAAGATTCTAATCCAATAGTGCTTTATTTGGAGATACAGGGAAAGATATGGCGGAAATATGCTGTGCTTACATTCCACGACCAAATTCAATAAAGAACAGTTATCACTGCTCTCCATCATGTGAAAAGTCAAATATGTAAGGCTAGACAATATCTCAGAGCTAATTCAGATACGAAAGAGAGGAAGTTGAGGATTATTGAGGCATTTCTTTACTGTATCCCCATCTGGTCAGTCAGGTTTTGGAGCAGTTTAAACTCCACCTCTATGACGGACTCTGCCCTTGTGCAGTTCACTTCAAGCCATTTTTCCCTCCGTCTTCTTTTTTGATGTTGTCACTCCCAATCTATTTTTGCCCTGACAGACAAATGAAAGGCCTTTCTATGCCTGGCAGCTCATTTCACTGGCAGGTGGCAAACAATTAGACATAGCAAATAAAGGCAGGAGGGGAACAGACATGAAAAGCATGAGACAAAGTTGTAAATGTGGTCTGGAGGCTTTGTGTGAAAGCATTTCAAAAATAATACACTTTGCCTTGGCAACTCATTTCAAGCTGCCAGTTTCCATTACGGGTGTGAGTGGTGAGGACGATGGCTAGCCATGGTGTGGTCCGTGGCCACTTCTGTTCAATCTGTCATCAACGCCCAGGAGACCCCCCTCCCTGTCAGCTGTCCTCTATACACATAATGCTCCATCCTTCCCCTATTCATCAGGCTCACCTCAGCCCAGTTCAGCAACAGAATGCATTAAACAGAGGGGAAACCCTATTGTTGCTTCCACCTCAGTGTGTCCTCTACCTTCTCTATAGGTCATAAAGTGACCACATTTCAAACAAATAACTGGTAAGGAGATAATTTGTTTGTGCTGAAGTATCTCAAATTAAGAAAAAAAATATTTTCAAAAACTTTATCAAGCATAAGATTAAGATATCAAGATGAGAGTGAGGTGAAGCTTAAAATCCCTGCCGCAGCACCTAAATCCAGACAGATATCTGTGTGGTTTTACCTAATCCAAGAATGTAAATAAACTTCAGCAGTACACCCGTGTTTCAGAGAACATCTCAAACACAGGAATTTCTTGTTCAAGGGAAAGAATACAATACAAATGGCTTGGTATGAATGATGTGTTGCAGTCTACTTAGAAACCATTAGCGGTATACTGCATAACTTAGATAAACCCAAAGGATTAACATTCTCATTCTATGGTCACATCACACCCAGACTCACAACCACAAATCTTTTATGGTTAAACTGTTTGACAGCTTTCCTAAAATAGCTCAAATGGACAAAGTTCAGATGCTGATGGACATAATTACAGTTTTTCAAAGCAATTCCAAGCTCATGATGGATTTGATAACTGAAATGCTTGCACAGGAATGTAGAGCTGGAAAGCAATGAATAGTTGAAATAAGCAGAAAAATACATAAGAATTCGAAAATTGACAAAATAAATAGCTATATCAATTAATCTAGTTATTTTTAGATGGATGTAGACTAATAGAATAGATTTTAAAACCCTATTAATAGTCTACAAATCCTAGAACAGTTTAGGCAAAGCAAGGCAAGTTTATTTGTATAGCACAATTCATGTTAAAAAACAATTCAAAGTGCTTTACATAAAACATTAAAAGCATTACTGTAGGGTGCAGAAGAATAAAAAGAATAATTTGAGATTAAAAACTAAAATTTAGAAGAAATAATAAAACATAGAAGAGTAATTCCAGTTTAAAAGAAGACATGCAGATTGGAATTTTAGAATAAAAACCTATTCAAAAGCAGCTGAGAACAGGTTGGTCTTTAACCTGGATTTAATTTAGGCCCAGAATACTATGTGATATGTTCAGAGAATATGAACATAGCAGAGCTCTTAGATCTAAGGACTCAGGTCAGTTGGTCCAAACTAGACTAAACATGGACAAGCAGCATGTAGCTGTTATGCTGAAAACAAGTGGAATAAACCACTGCCAGTGGAGATTACAGTTTAACCAAATGTAGATACTTTTAAATCCAGGTTAAATACATTTCTTTTCTTATACTCCTATAAATGAAATCTGCATGCTATCTTTAAATTTACCTAGGCTGTTGCTTTTTTTTAATCACTTCAATTGAATGTAGTTAGTCTATATCTTAATATGTACGTTTTATTGCTTCTTCTGCATCCCGCTGTAATGCTTTTAATATTTCGTGTAAAGCACTTTGAATTAACTTGTACATGAATGTGCTATACAGTACTCATAACCTTGCCTTGGCAACTAACCAGTGACACTTCCTCACCTGTCAAAGGAATGAAACTGCATGGGTAGCATGGCCTGGGCCTGGGCAGTGGGGTCTGGGTAAGACACGGGCTCCAGCCCAGCCTCCACACCATCCATAGGAGCTGCTACCAGGCTCTTCAATATCTCCTTGACATTAATGCCCTTGTTGGACTGACTAACACTGATAGTGGAGGTCAGTGGCTGAAGCATCTCGACACTGGCGGATTTAGACATGCTGATATGGGACTTTTTCACTTCTGAGCACAGAGTGGATATGAGCTCAGTCATGGCACCGGGCCCTCCCATCCTGGGGTCCAGCTCAGACCCGTTAAGGACACTGGCTGCTTGCTCATCTCCAATCCCAGAGTCTATGTGGGGTAGAGTGCATTCCATGTGGAGGTCTTCAGATGGCACACGATTGTCCTTACCAAATACAGGTGGTGTTTCTGTAAGAAACATAGACAAATCAGGGAGAGCCAGGCAATGGCATACATACTACACATATCTCATACCAGGCAAAAGTTTGGTCACACATATCCATCCACCCATGCAAAAGATACTGCATATAAATAGAGCCCAACTTCATTTTAACATATTTGTTGAAAGAGATAAGACATACGGATTCAGAACTTAATAATTTATAACTAATACCAGTGGATAAAACTGCATTACATTCCTAGCCAAAAAGTAAATATAGCATGTGTAGAAAGAGTCACATGGCAGGGAAGCTTCTTGGATCTCTCCTCTGAAACTGATCCTCCAGTGAGATTAGTTAGCTGTTATTTTCTCTTCACGTTAATAAAACATGAATCCTTTCCCACAGCTTCTTTCTGCCTAAAGCCAAATCTATAAAGCTGCTTTGACAGAGAAGCAGTTAGATAAATAGATCTGCTGCTCTGTTATACTGTAACATCTACCGAACACAACACATTTCTGTATGTATGCACATGTGTATGTAGTCAGCAACATTTGGTAAGTTCGTTAAGTCAAAACTATGGACATACAACTTGAAATGTGTTCATGTTTCATGAACTGAAGTTCCTTTCGCATCCTATTCTGGTTCACCGTGACCCAGTGGTTACCTACATGCAAGGGCAGCCATATAAATATTCATCACATGCCCCCTAACGAGGTCAGCAGGGCCTGATTTAGCCAGCAAGTCGTCTGGCTTCCTGGTCCATCAGACAATCGTCTGCCACATGCCGTCTGGAAAATTCCCCTATTTTCTGGTAAAATTTATGAAGGCGGCTGTGTGCCTCTCTCCTCCCAGCAACCTCTATGATCCCATTCTCCTCTGGTGGATTGCTTGCCTAATGGGCACTGACAGATGGGGCTGAAAATAGCAAGCCTGGCTCTACTGCCCCAAAAACCCACAGTAGTTGGGAGGCATGCTGCTGCTTTCTCATCTCTGAACTTCTCGCCGCTCATCTACTATTCCTGCACTCTGAGTGGTCTCAGCTCTTTAAATTGCTCTTACATATTCCTTCTGGCCTCTCTCCTCTTCCTCTACTTTCTTTTATTCACTTCACCTTTCATCTGAATGAAAGTTGAAAAAGTATGCTCAGTTTTACATTTCATAAAGGCAATTGGAATGGCAGCAGACATTGTGTTAAACCTTTGTAGGCAGCCGATGATTTCCCTTTCATGTGACTTAATGTATTATTTATTACTTGAGGCACTCACTACCTTTCATTTCAGAATGAATGTTGATGCCTATTCAAGTTCATAACCACCATCTTCAGCACCAGTCTATTTGCTTTCACACTTACTTCTGTGTGGTGCAATTAGCAGAGCTCATGAATAAATCATGGGCGAGCCAGTGGAGTGCAGGCAGGCTATCCCTCATGTTTTACTGAATGAACTCTTAGCTCTCACAAGCAGCCACCAGAGTAAGAGAAAAGATCACGGACATAAAATATTTGTGTATATCGGGCACCGTCACCTGAAACAAAGATAAGGCGAGCAGAAGAATGAATATTAGAAAGGCAGGGGACAGAGGCCAACACCTGTGCTGGTTGGTGAGTTGATCTCCTGACGCATGTTGCGGCCTGACTGAATGCTTATCTTGGCAGTCTCACGTTGAGGTTCAAGGATGTCCCGGTATTTGGAAACCATGAGGACAGAGATGAAGTATACCACAGCTAAGGCCAAGAACTGGGCTTGTTTACTATCATCCTGTGGAGAGGAATCACAAACACAGTTAATCCACTTTCTATTGAAAAGATTTCTAATGAAAGTCATTTTTCAAATTCCACTACCTAAATTGCTCTCTCACAGCAAATATGCCTTACATAAACATGAAAATGTACATACAGCACAACTACCGGCTTCAAGGAATGTCAATTTAACCCTTGTGGGCCCTTAGTGGGTCAAAAAGACCCGCGTCCTGCGATGTGTCTGGGGACCCCGGTACGAGCCGCGAGCAGGTC
>JAPMNP010641010.1:0-13371 GCA_029874935.1 Atherina boyeri | reverse complement strand
CCACAAGATGGCAATATGACTCCATCAATAATGTATGAACTCCATAAATGACCTTTTCCTTTTGATACCAACAAAAATCCCCCAAATAACTTGATTCTTATTAATTCCTTAATTATTTACCCTGTATGCCTGCAGGAGCATGTAGACGACCCCCGGAGATCCGTGACACCAGTGCACCAGCAGGTCCCTATCGTCCCCGATGCAGGGTGGGTAGTTCCCTGAGGGGAACTTGAGGCGGCAGACGTGATCGACGCTGGGCTTCACCAGCCTGTGAACGTGCTCCACCGCCGAGACAAAGCCAGGCTGCAAAGGAGGGATGATGTTGTTTTTTACCAGAGGATGAAAAGGTAACAAGTTGGCACAAAAAAAATCCCAATCTCCCATGAGGGTTTGCTCATTTTCTTTATTCAATTGTTACATCCTGAGTTATCTGAGGTAGAATCTATAGAGGAAATTACCTGGAATTTTGTAGTTGAAACAACAGAAATTGTCTTGTTTCACTCCCAAGTCAAGGAAGTACTTATATACAAATAGAGAACCAAAATACCTGCATGAGGAAATAATAGATGCCAGCCAGGCCGTGGGCAGCACCGACATACTGCTCCTGGTACCACTCATACATCAAGGGGCTCTGGTTCTGGACACGGAACTTCCTGCTGAGGAGCTCGCCTGACGCCAGCACAACTTCGCTGATCTGACGGAGGAATCAACACATTGAAGCTCAAAAGATCATTTAATCTGTGCAGTTGAAACAGATTTCTTTCTTTTGCTGGTTGCAGTGCATCACCTGTTGGATGTACTGCAGTGGAATCCTGTCTTGCCCGAGCTGCTGGTTAAGAAAGACGAGGGAGTACAAGTAGCCCATTCGCCCATAAAGCATCTCATCTGGCAGTCCCCCTGAACCATTCACCACTGTGTGGTAATACTGCATCAGTCTGGAGGAGAAGCACAGAAACAAGGCAGTTCAAGTGGAATACAGTTGCAGTAATAAACCACATCTTACATTAGATCCGCCATTTACAATGACTTGTGCAAGAGTGCAATTAATTGTATCATAAACACAATCACAATTCCAACAACTTGGAGTTAATTAAACTGGATGTGGACCATTAAACTAGAATAATCAACTTCAAGTGAGAGCATTTGATAGATCAGGATCAATTAATCCCACATGCATAATAAAACATATGAGAGATTTAGTGGAATGGGGCGATAGATGGAAGACAAAAACCAAAAACTGCCAGAAATGACAGTTTTCTCGACACCTACAATGGAGCGCTGACCTGTTGATGCACTCATCAGCCTCCTGTATCCTCTGAAGGCGATAGTAGACCACGGCAGCTACGGCCAGCGGGCCCGCATCCCCACACAAGAAGGTGACGTCATGTCGGCGAGTCAAACTCTTCAGGCTGCGGCTTACATGTTCCAGAGCTTTATGGAGGAGGGATTCGTCTTTAAACACGCTGTGGAGGTGCAGGTACAGCAAAGCGATGCCTGTGAACAAACAGAAACACAATGCTGCAAATATCTGGAACATTTTAAATCAAAGCCATTTCTTTTTTCTTTATAAACAATAAATAAAAATGAACTGATAATGAATTGTTTTCTCATCTTAACAGTTTTTAGAGAAGAAAACAAAAAGAAAAAAAAGTAGGTTTTCCAGACAGATGTTGAATGTTGAAACCGAGACATTTTAACATTTCATGGAAAATAATGGTCCCGTCCATGCTTCCCATAGACAATTCGTCCTGGCTGCATTTCATATCACATGACTCCTATTCCAATGGTTTTTGTGCCCAACTCGCACCTGTAAGGTGGCGAGTTTGATTCTCTCAGCTTTTACTTCTTATTGCCACAAATGCAAAGGCCTGTTTTTTAATCACAGCTCGAATCTAATTAAGTTTGTCAGCAATGACATTAATGTCGCTGATGGTGTCCCTCTGTGTAGTTTCAACTAAGTCAGTGTCTCTCTCCTCCGCTGACACTAAGCCCCCGCCGGCTCCAGACACAGAGTGCAGACAGTGAGTGACAGATAGATCCGAACAACTTATTTCATTTATTTTTTATTATTATTATTATTATTATTATTATTATTATTTTATTCATACAGTTCTGTCAGTTGCTGCAGCACAAGCAACACATCGTCACTCACTGCATTTTCTTTTATTTGAGACTCCGCTGCTGTGGCTACCAGACAAACTTTCTTTTTTGCCTTCACCCCAGTCACTAGCACTTCCACTTCTGTGTTGGAAAAGTTTCTATTTTATTTTTTTTTCTCATTTGTTGCAACGATTCTCTCTGATCAGCAGCTTCTTAATGTGCAAAAATATTCATGTCCTGCTTAGCATTGACCATTTTTTGGCTGGGTTTGGGCGTGTTCAGGGCGGGATATGAGCCAAATTCACGTGTGCAAACTTCTACGCGTTCGTGCGTACGCACGGTTTTATAAATCAGAATTTTTTTTGCCGTACGCAAACTTTCTGTTTTGGTCTTGCGTACACTTTCAGTAGGAATTCTACAGTGTTTTATAAATGTGACCCCGTGACTGTTGAGCAGCAAAAATCCTGCATCAGATCAGAATGGGACAACATTCCTCTCCTAAAAGTACAGCGACCGGTCTCCTCACTTCCCAGATGTTTGCAGACATTTCATTTTCTTTCTTTCTTTTTTTTTTAAAGAGGGGACACTACACAATGGTAAACATCACCATGTTCCAACTTTTTGTTGTTGTTGTTGTTGTGTCAACACCTTAATCCTTAAGTCCCTCAATGAGCTAATATCTTTAATGAAATGTTAAAATGCTGCAGTTTCAACATTGATATGTTGGTTACGTTCTATTTAGATGAAAATATGGTTTTGTGTGATTTACAAATCATTTAATTCCGCTTTATATCTACATTTTACAAAGCATCCCAACAATTCCCAACAAATTCATGTGGAAGGAGACAGAGCACAAATTTCCACAGCTACGCTGATGACAGTGTTATGTTGCTGTGTCTCCTGATGCCATTTTTAACTGTATCTTAGAAATTAAATCACAGATGGCAGCAAATGTCCTCAAGCTCAACTAGAATAGAGAAAGAAACTAAACAACAAACTTAGAACTCTGCTGGTAGAACCACATGAACAGGTGAGAAACCTCAGAGTCATACTTGACTCCGAACTCAAGTTTAACAAATCACATTAAGAATGTCACTAAGACTTCTTTTCACCAATTCAAGAACATCGCCAGAGTTCGACTATTTTTCTCTAAAGCTGATGCAGACACTCTGATCCAAGCTTTTAAACACCTGCGGGATTGATTATGGTAACAATTTTTTTTACCGCTGCAGCTACTGCAGTACTCTGCTGCACGTCTGCTGATGTGGACCAGAAAGAGAGAGTACATCACTCCGATCTTTAGAGTCTCTGTATTGGCTTCCAGTCTGCTTCAGGGTCTCTTTTAAGGTTCTTTTACGGTTTTTAAAACTCATAACAGTCCGTTTTCCAGTCTTATCTTTTAGACATTCTCAAATACTCCAAGCCTACCAGAGCCCTCAGGTCCTTCAATACGATTGCATATACCGAACATTCACACTGTGACCCAGGTGAATCTTCTTTTAGTTTATAGAACAGTCTGCCGGAGGACCTAAGGGTGACTGAGACTTGGAAAGCTTTTAAACCAAGCTCAAGACTCATCTTTTTACCCTCACTTTTAATTGTCTTTCTTAAGGAAATTCATTCATTTATTTAAAGTCCTTTACTTAATATTTATTTAATCATTACTCATTATTTGATCATTTTTCCTTATTTATATACTTTAAAAAACAAACAAACCACTACCTATATAATTTCTTTTTAGGCTTCTTTATTCTGTTTTTAGTGTTTGTTTTATCCAATATCCAATTGTTTTTATTAACTATTTTATACTTTAATACCTGCTGCTCTTACCTGCACTGCAACCCAATGGGAGTCACGGCAGATCCTGAACTGAGCCGTAACTTTGGTGGCAGACCCCGTGGTCATGGGCGGGCTGGCTCCCGGTGTGGACAGATCCCCAAGATATTGCTTCCTAACAGCAGCATACGAGTGATCAGGTATGTTTTCGTGGTGTTGGGGCATATGTTAAGGTATGTGAAGGCATGTGTCTTTTTATTTGGAAAGTTGTTTTATTGTGCAAAGCACTTTGTGCTGCTTATTGTATGAAGAGTGCACTAAATAATAAATTTGATCGGGATTATATGCCTCTCCAGTCAAAAATACAAAAATACATGTGATTCCCATTAAAGGGTTGGTCACTTTTTCGACTCAGACATGTCTGTTGAAGTGATGGAAAAGGTTTTTAGTATTTATACTAAACTGGTATACATGAAACACTTTACACATTTCTAGTTAATTTTCTCATAAAATGTCATACACTTTAAACATTTTGCATTTAGATGTGTGCAGTCAAAATATTGACATGAAGATAAGAGCTGAAGATTTAGCTGCAGCACAATCATCTCCAAGCTGTTTTTATCTTCAGCTGCCATCAGTTTAATGGAAAGCAGGTAACATAGTGAATTCTTCTGTAATAGAAATTCTGTATATTCTGTATTCTGTAATCTATTTGTATCGATATCGGCTGATACCAATTAAATCCAGGGCAAGTATTGCTACTACTCACACCAACACATTTCCCTTTAATCTCTCACAGTCAATATGATTTTGCCTTTAATTATTGATCATGATTCCGATCAAAAGAACAAAGATTTTTGTTGGAATTTGGTCCACCCGTGAACAGGAAGTTTATGGACTGATTGAAATTATATCTGAACTCTTTTTTAATTACTTGAAGACATTTAGTTTCTCAAACTTGAAATTTCACAAGTACAATTTAAATTTTTGAATAGAAAATATGGAATCCATCAATTCTGATATTTGTTAAATAATGTTTATAAAATAAATAAAGTATATGATATCATCATGTCCATTTTATTATGTAAAGTGAGGGAACAAAAGCAGTATCGGCCCCAAACATCGGCAGTCCATAATCGGTGATCGGCTAAGTTAAATCATAGAGGGATTAGTTTATAAAATATTGACGATTTTGATTTAAGTATCCTGCTTTATGAAGATGATATAGTTTTGATTGCTGAAAATTGTGTTAATCTTCAAAATTTGCTGAATATTATGAGCTCTTGGTGCAGTAGATGGCGTCTTACCATTAATAGCAAAAAACCCACAAGTTATTAATTTCAGAAGAAAAGTGATTCACAGAGTAATTATATATTTCAGTTTGGCTCTGTGCCTTTAAAGTTCAGTTCTCAGTATAAATATCTTGGTTTTGTTTTTGATGAAAATATCAAGTTTTCTGAGGGAAGGAAAATACTAGCTGAGTCCGCTGGAAGAGCATTAGGTGCTGTGATTAGTAAAATGAAATCATGTACAGATCTTTGTTTTTCTACATTTACACAACTTTATAAATCTTTGGTTGATTCACTTTTGTTTACTGTTGCAGGGGTTTGGGGCTTCGGAGAGGTTTCTGATTGTAACTCTGTTCAGCATCGTGCCTTGAGGTGCTTTCGCGGCGTGCATAAATATGCAGCAAAGGTGGAGGATGAATTAAATTTTATTTTCCATTGTCCTTTATACAGTGATCTAAGAAATTCTCTTTTTGAATTGATTCAGTTAAAAATCCTGATTGATTTTGGAAATATGAAGCTGAAATGCTGTGCTTGTTGTTTGAAACGGACGTTTTTGCTCTTGCAAAATATGTGGAACAGGCCTGGTGTCTTGAGGCAAAGTGTTTTGTATCAGATTTGACACATTTTATCCTTTTTGTATGTGTTCATATGTTGTGCTTTGTTTAGTAAGACAAAGCAGCATTTCAGAGTTGAGTTTTTTATATATTTGATAAAATATATAATTTTCTTTATCAAAAATTTTAGTTAACTGATGATATGCTGCTGCTGAGCTCCTGGTGGTTATTGTTCAATAATACACAGGCTGAACAGCATTAACAAATTAGTCTGTGAATCTTAAAATTTCAGCTAAGAATTTTCTTACTGTAAATGAATATGGGTCCTAAATATCAGTTATCGGCCTCCATGATTACTAATAATCAGTATAAGCCCTTGAAAATCCATATCGTAAAGCTCTAGAAATAAATTATCCAGAAAATTGACATAGGAGAACATAAAAACATTTAAGCGCTTGGTGAACACACCATGCACAAGATTTCTTTTTTTACTTATCACTTATTGAAGCACAGCTGAAATTCAGTCCTGCATCACTTCAACACTGAAACAAATTCCTCCCAATCATATGTTTATGGACATCAAATGTTTAAAACACTATATATCTTCAGAACAAAGGATAAAGAGTACTACAGGTCAAATCTATACTTTGAATATGGTCATGATCGTGGGTTTCTTATTATGGGCAGCCCTATATCTCGAGATTTAGGCGTTACATTTCTTGCAATCATCTATACCAAGTGTGTAATTCTGTCATCACCTGCCCAGCCTGTGTATGCAGTGCAGTCTCTTGGATCAGCAGACTTTAGTCCATTTTCCATGACAGCTAAAAGCTCGCTGACCTTGCTGCTCAGCCTCTGGGCAAACTCTGGTGTGATCTGATGGTAAAAATGTTTTTATTAAATAATGAGGTGAACTTGAAACACATGCATACGCATAACTGCCCACGCATCCCTCGTGCATTACCTTTCCCTGGTAGTCAAACAACGCCTGGGTGGATGCAGGACTGCCATCATAGTCATGATACGGATTCCTTAGGGCTCTTGTATCCATTTTCACAGCCTTATTACGGCTGCAACACCTTCAATCCGGGGACGACAAACAGTAACCTGTACAGGGAAAGGGCGATGAAATAAAATGGCAGAACATAGCCAGCAATTGTTTAAATATATCAAATAAGGACACAAAATGCAGTGAGTTAATGGTGCAGCACTATACACGCCCACAAACAGCTTAATACGTTGTAGCTTCTAGTTAGCTTAGCTACGCTGCTAAAGCTAGCAGCTAACAGCTAGCGCTTGGTCACGCAAATTATTTAGCAAAACTGGAATAAGAGATATTAAGCTATGTAAATATTCCAATGAAAGAAGAGTAATAAATTATAAAGAGGGCCAAATCATGCACATGGAAAGGTACCTTAAGTGTGGCTATGTTGATGCGCAGTCTTCTTTGTGTTTAATCTTAATAACGGAATAGCAGCAGCTGGCGAGCTTGCCACCGACATCTCCTGGCGCGGTTGTGGAACTACAGCTCATAAAAGCGCAAACAACAAAAAGTAGTCCAATAGATAAAAAAAACAAAAACAAACACACATAACACAGTGAAATGAATGAAAACATATTATTTTTTTTAGCTATATAAGCCAGAAAAATACAAGCAAAGCAGAGCTTCTGAAAAATAAGAAGAGGACATGACAAAGTTGCATTCAAACCAGAATTGATTCCCAATATTAAAGAACTGATGCTCAATTAAGTGGTGAAATGTTATTTCTTTAGTTAAATTTGAAAAGAAATATACACATATATGTACTATATTGTTTTATAACCATATAGCCTACTGCCCCCAATTCATATTCATTCAGGTAAAATCCTTTTTCCAAAAGCAGTTATGTCTGAAAATTATTATAGAAAATATGAAAAATGTATTACACTTTTCAAAATATTTCCTTTTTTCCTGATTAAGTATGCTTTCTTTGATCCCAAAACCAAGCTTCAGTTGTTCAGACTGCAAGAAAACTCTTCCTCTCTGTGAAATCATTGGACATCAGCAAACAAGATTAACAATTTCCCAATTTAGTGATTAAACAATCCAACCTACTAGTGTTGATAATAACTTCAAATACAAAGAGAAAAGTCTAGGCCTAATTTAGTTGGTATCATTGTGGAGCACAGGGGGCACACAACGCTACCATGGAAACATCACGCGCCACCAATCTTCTCCTCACCTTCTGTGAATACCTAACGGCATGGTGTATCTGTGGATGCTGTTGATGATTACTGCAGTTACAGAGAACGTAGGGGTCACCACTGAAAGGTGTTTCATCGCCAAGTCATGTGAGCTCTTTTTTTCAAGGTTCTGCGTCATGAATGGCACAATTGAGGGGAAGAGTAAAATGATGTCAAAATAGATTTAGCTAAAAAGCTGAAAACGCAATGGGATTTATGCTCCAGAATGCTTTGGTTATTTCTAATTCCATATTTAATCTTTTTTAAACGCTTTTTATAAAGGAGAACAAACAATAACGATCTCACTTGAGTTGATAATATGCTTTTGAGACATTTTCTGCATCATACTATGATTAATCCAAGTTTGTCAGCTTTAAAGTGTTAAGTTTGATCTTGACTTTTTGTGACTTCCTTTTGACCTGCTTGCATTCAGGACTGTTTGTTGTACTTCAATACTTTCCATCTTGATTGCTCCAGCAACCTTGTCTTTGAAAAGTGCAAATGAGGTTGACCATTAGACTGTCCAGAGTGCAGGATTTTGCTTCCATCATCTATCTCAGTCTTTTGTTTTTCTGTTTACCTGTCTGCTTTTGATGTCTGTGTTTGCCCCATTATTTCCATATCAATTGACTGCCGTAGGGGAAGGCTAGTCACAAAGAGCAAAGTGTACAGACTTTGCTTGCACACCTCCGGACTGCTTTACCTTGCCTTGAGGGATGCAGAATGGAAATGAGGTTGAAAATGCGACAAGATTCAGAGGGAGACCTTCAGACTTTATTAGAGCTTCTAGTTGAAAGACACATTATTGAACCGAGTTTCCCTCCCTCTGCACCGCTGGGGGAGAAGAAAAAAAGCTTCCTCAAGAAAAATATTAACTAGAGGAGATATTGATCATGTTTTGCTGTTGTTGCCAACACAAGACAACAAACATGACTTGTAAAGCATAAGAATTTTGATGTTTTATAAGTTTGAAAAAAAAAAAAAAGTTTAATGAATACTTCTGTTGTGAAAGAAGAACAACCAAACTATTAAAGCAACATGGCAAGCTAAGTCTGTGGAGTCAAAATAGGCTACCATAACTATTGTTAACTACACAGCAAAAACGGTAGTGTTGTTTTATCAGTGTTAATAATTTTGAGTTAATGGTGTTGATTTTGAAGTTTTTTTAACGCTTGCAGTGATCAAAAAGCTCTGCCATCGTTGTCAATCAAGCAAGTTACATGCTAACACCTGTGACAGAGTTAAATTCACTCCAGGTGCAGTTGATTACAACGTCCGGTTTGGACTGGACATGTGTGCCATTTTCACTTACGGCGGTTGGTAATGGGAGAAGTTAAAAAAAGACTGAAGTAAAGACTGTGTTGTGTATGTTAACTTTCTGTAGCTTTGCAGGTGACTATACAAGAATTTTCAGATTTTGTGACTTGTATGTTAGGCTAAACACAGAATGCACTTTCATTGTTTTATGATACATTAATGTTAATTATCACATTAGTGGAAGGAAATAAAATGATTTTAGAGTGAAAAATACACTTTAATGTGTCATAAAAAACAAACAAAACAAAAACAAAACAAACAAACACTGTATATTAAAAGTTGGGCTGTGGTGGTGTGGTGGTTAGCACCGCAGCCTCACAACAAGAAGGTTGCTGGTTCGAGCCTCGGCAGGGGAGGAGTTCAATCAGTGGCCTTTCTGTGTGGAGTTTGCATGTTCTCCCCGTGTCAGTGTGGGTTCTCTCCAGGTACTCCGGTGTCCTTTCACTGTCCAAAAACATGCATGTTAGGTAAATTGGTAACTCTAAATTATCTCTAGGAGTGAATGTGAGCGTGAATGGATGTTTGTTGGCCCTGCAACAGACTGGCAATCTGTCCAGGGTACCCTGCCTAACACCTGCGTATAATAGTTGGGATAGGCTCCAGCCCCCTGCAACCCTGAATTGGATAAAGCAGTATAGATGATGGATGGATGGATGTTAAAAATGAACACTCACAGTGAAAGGGAATAACAACATTTGGGGTTAAAAGTGCACTTATGTGGTGTCATATAACAACACTAAGGGTGTCAAATATTTAACACTATTAAATAGTTAAAATATTAACACTTTGCAAAGTGTAATTTTTACTCAGAATTCGTGAGGATTACATAGACCCAGAAAAAGTGTTAAATTTAACACTGAGTTGAATTAACACTCCCGTTTTTGCTGTGTACCAGCTTAAAGTAAAAGTACATTTTTTTTTTTTTTTACCTCAACTTTATTTATAGCATGAAATATAATCATAAACTTTTGGAGTTATTTGAAGTCTATCGGGAGATTTTCAGAGATATTCAGATCCAACGCGCTGACGTTGTCAGGGCAACGGTATAATCAAAGTCACTTTCTTATGTAGTGTTGTCATTGTACCCGGTTTGTGTCTCAATATCTATGGTTTTGGATGACAACAAAAATGCTCTGAAGGCAAAGAGGGATAGTACAGTAACTAAAAATTAAACATTGGTTAAATAAAGGCGTTTTGTGGCAGATAATGTCTTATTTAGAGGCTGAAATTCTTGCCCGGACCACTTCCATTGAATAGATATAGGCGATGTCAGCATGATGGATCTAAATATCTCCAGACTTCAAGTAACTCCAAAATTGTTAGGGTAAGTTTATGAACGTATTTTATGATATAAATAAGGTCAAAGTTAAAAAAAATTGTACTTTTCCTTTAAACCTCACCAGAACAGTACAGTATCTGGTACTATAAAGATGAAATGTTGTCAAGATGTTCTGTTTATGAGATTGGTATTTAACAGGTATTTAATTGGATTTTTATGGATATTTTGTTTGAAATGTTTAAGAATTCTTATTTTATCAGGAGTCAGAGTGACGCTCACCATGAAAATATGAGCAATTTGAATGAACATTGAGATGCATTTCCTAAAGGAAAGCTTTGATAAAAATAAGGTGGAGCTTCTGCTCATGACAACAGTGCTAACATGTTAATGTTTAACAGGATATCATTGACCATGCAGCTGAGCTTGGGGTGTCTGCCTACCTTTGTTCAGATCTGTGAATCTGTCATCTATTGAGCTGACAGGAAAAGACTTCAAGAAGTTGACTGTTGTGTGTGATATTAAGTCACTGGCATATTTTCTCAACTGGTCACAGCACAGTGAAAAATAACTGTTAATTCCTTCAAGAGGAGAGGTTCTGTCACCTAAAAATAAGTAAACGTGTGACAAAATGTTTTAAGATGTTTTAAGTCCAACAAGTCACATTTTAGTTAACCTTTAGTTATATTTTATATCTGGTATTTCAGTTAAAGAGGAGACAGAAAGTACAAGTGTTAGCTTTTATTTGTGTAGAGGGGTGATGTGCTTGTGTGCGTGTCAGTGTATGTATGTGTGTGTGTGTTTGTGTGTGCGCGTTCATGCTGTGAGTGTGATGATGTGTGCACATAGCGTACGAATAGAAAATTCTTGGATGTGTGAAGATTTTAATATACTAAATAATTGTTTTTATCTTGTATAAAGCACTTTGTGCTACTCTGGTATGAAAAGTGCTATACAAATAAAGTTTGATTTGATTGATTTGAAAATATTTTTTGGTCAGATTTCTTAAAACTGGTACAGTTGAACTCACTTTTTTTCTTATGAACAGAATGTTTCTTAATTTAAGCCTTAAAAAGTTCAATAAAAGGTAAAAAAGAGAAACTAATAACAAGCTAATAGACCTTATAGAGTAATATTGTTCAAATAAATAATATCCGAGGAACAAGGGTTGGGTCACACATTTCAGCAGTTTTAGAATTGCTGCATTGGCTCCCGAGCATTTTAAGTTGTTTTTAGTCGTTTATAAATATATAGTCTTTTTATCTAGTATGAGTTAAGAGACAGAAATTAGGGGTTGTGGTTCATGTTTCAATGGAATTGGCAGGGGTGTGTGTGTGTGTGTGTGTGTGTGCATATGTGTGTTCCATGGTACATACTTTTGTCTGTTAAAGCCCATTTTATTTTAACATGTATTTGTTTTTATTATGTAAAGCACTTTGTGTTGCCTTTGGCAGGAAAAGCGCTTGATAAACAAAATCTAATTTAATTAGATTTGATAAGCATCCACTCTCTAGGTGTTTTATTAAGTACACCTGTTCAATTGTTGTTAACATATCTACATGTAGCTAATCATCCAGCCACATGTCAGCTGAATGCAGTCAGTCATGTAAACATGGTCATGGCTGAAGTTCAAACTGAGCAGCGGAATAAGGAAGAAGGGGATTTACGTGGCTTTGAGCGAAACAGGGTTGTGGTGCCAGATGGACTGGTTTAAATATTTCAGAAACTGCTGAACTCCAGGGATTTTCATGTGCAAACATTTCTTGGGTTTACAGAAAATGGTCCAAAACAGAGAAAATATCCAGGGAGCGGCAGTTATTTGGAGTGAAATGCCCTGTTGATGTCAGAGGAGAATGGGCAGAATGGTTGGAAATGATAGAAAGCCAACAGTAAATCAGATAACCACTGGTTACAACCGAGGTATGCAGAATAGCTTCTCTGAATGCACAACTGCAATCAGCTGTGCATGGTTTAACCACCACAGCCTAGCTGAGTATTGCTGCTGACCATGTCCATCCTTTTATGACCACAGTGTAGCATCTTGTGATTGCTACTTCCAGCAGGATAATGCACCATGTCACAAAGCTCAGATCATCTCCAACTGCTTTCTTGAACATGTCGATGAGTTCACTGTCCTCCAATGGCCTCAAGTCACCAGATCGTATCCTGGCCTTTTCTGTTTGCTGTTCTGGATAAATTCGGTTTTCATAATTTTTTTTTTATTAATTTGATGATGGTAATGTATAGTGACTCAAACGCCAAAGTTAGAGCAAATGGCTCATTATCAAAACCCTTTCAGATAAAATGTGGGGTAAAACAGGGGGACCCGCTATTTCCAAAGATTTTCGCCTTATGCATTGAACCTCTGGCGGAGTGTGCAAGAGCGGGGTGTGACGATAAAGGATAAAGGACAAAGAACATAAACTTGCATTATATGCGGACGACGTTGTAATATGTCTTACTGACACACAGAGGTCATTACCAACGCTTATGGATGAAATTGGAAAATATGGGGTTGTGTCTGGCTATGAATTGAATATGACCAAAACTGAGGTTATGGAAGTGGTGTGTAACCTTCCAACAGAATTTAAGAAAGTTGAAGTTGAAGTGGGATTAGACTAAAATAATATACTTGGGTATCATAATCCCCAAAGAAATTGATCAATTGTATATGTATATAACCATAAAGTTCTGGAAAATTCTTTGAAGCAAGACTTTATGCGCTGGAAAATGTTACCACTTACAATTTTTGAAAAGATTGGTATAATTAAAGGTGCCATATGTAAGAATTATGTATCATCTTTATTTTAAGTTGTTGCAAGACATTAAAAGACAT
>JAPMNP010640995.1:0-13990 GCA_029874935.1 Atherina boyeri | reverse complement strand
CATACACACACACACTCTACTGCTCAAAAGTGTGGGATCACTCTCCCATTAAATTCAATGGGAAAGCGATCCCCACATTTTGAGCAGTTGTGTATATAGCACAAGTGTCCAAAAAAGAAACAGAATGAAATAGCAGCTTTGTTGTATACAGACATAGAGGCAAACATTTTTAACCGTAAAAAGGTTTTTAAAAAAAGTGACAAAAAACCAATGATGTGTATAAAAATTATCCTGCAGTCAAAAATACAACTGTAAGACCTTTTATATGTGTTTGAAATGTAATGACTACTGTAGAAGAGTCCTCCTTTGACTTACAAGTTGTCTCTAGGCTACTAAAGTGATTCAACAGCTTTTCATTTATGTCTCCTGTTTGTTGCAGTGTTTTTGGTTCCACTGAATATGTATCGTGAACATTGTTCACCTCCCACACAACATACACACTCAGAAAAATGTTTGAAAGACAAAAATGTTTGTGTGTGTGTGAGGCAAGGATAGGAGGGGAATTCATATTGCCAGATTGTGAAGTTTTGCGATTTGCAGTGTGAGACTTTTGACATATTTTTTTTCTTTCTCTTTTAGAAAAAAAACAAACAAAAAAAAGATGGACCGAGGCTGTGATTCAGAGACTTCTGACACAATGTAATGAAGGGGACACTTTGTCCACTCAGACCTGTGTAAATATGGGAAGTGATCTTATCCATCAATTCTTTCAGTTCCAAAAAAAAAAAAAAATCCATGTAAATTCAGTCACCTATATTAGCCTGCAATGAGGTTTAAATAGTTTAAGTAAAATCTACAAATATGTGTCTCTCTCTATATTTAATGTACAGTATGTACACAGTACACAGACAACTTATGGCTTACACCACAAGGATTTGTAAGGGTCACTTACCATTTAACAACCATCTGTTTTTATAATTTATGTCAGGATTCGAGCTGATAATAAGGACTACTTTGAATTTGACAGAAGACCTTTTGTTGGACTTCCAATTCTCCATCAAACAGTCTTCATTCCTTCACTCCTTTGGATTTTTAAGTTTCCTTAAATAATTTATACCACCTCATGTGCAGATATGGCATATTTTGGTAAAACTTGCTGCTGTGAGGCAAGGACACACCAGTTCATAAGCAAAAAGTCTGAAACAACCAAATAGTTTTGGTTTTGTTGTAGACTTATCACAACTCTGAATCACAGCCTTTAACAAAATAGGAAAACTTTATGAAATTGAAGGAAAAAGCTTGATTTGGCAATAGTTTGGCAGATATAAAATAGGCCCTCTACCATTTTTGACCCACACCTGACAGCATCCGATAGAAATATTACAATTTAAATGAAACATTGATCTTAGAACAAACTTTCTAATTGAGGCGTCCTCACGCAACATGAGCCAGTTTGCTCATGGGAAGAAAGTCATTTTGATGGAAAGTCATTATAGAAATAGAGCTATACCATATTGTGGAGAAAATGATGTGTTTGTATAAATACACACTCAAATATCCATCACATCCTCTGAAATCATCAGGAAAAAAGTGCTCTTCTGTTGGTTTTGCTGGCAGATATGCTAAAAAGAAAAAAACAAAAAAGATCTTCTTAAAGTTCATGTGTAAGTCTCTATGTCAAGATTACATGCCTGTGTTGTTTTCCTTCTTGAAGGAGTTGTTTGTAACAAAGGTTGAAATGCAGGCTGCATGGGAAGAAGTCGCCCAGTGTGTCTTCAGCCAACAAACTCCAAATGCTTCAGCAGGTTTCTGCGCTGTTTTAAAGTTTTTAGAGTTTGTGTTTGACCTTACAGGAGACGAGAGACCATCTACTGGCACACTGGTAAAACAAAGTAGTTTTCTTACCTCACTCACAACCTCTTTAAGAGATTGGGAGGGGTTTGAGTTACCCTGTGTGAGAGGAAAAGAATGAGTGTGGACTGATATCAGCAGGCCGATGACTGGGGCAGTGGTAACGCCCGTTCATTCTTTCTGCCACCGTTCATGTGTGCATAAGGCTGCATCTCATCAAAGTTAGGCCGTAGCACCACCATAGGCCCATTGGCTGAAACATGTCCTGAGTGTTTGTCCAAGGCTTGTCCTGGAGACACCATGGCTGAGACTACTTGGCCTGGGGTTGAGGGAGACACAGGTCCAAGTAATGGAGTTCTGGGGCCTTGCATGGGGGATAGATGCTGGATAGAAGGAGGCGACGTGCTTCCTGTGCACCCAGACGAGGGAAGAACAGCAGCAGACGGCTGCCTCGTGGATACAGGGTCCAGTGGAATGTTCTCCATGTTTTCTACCTCCATATCCAGCTCCTCTGTATCTGGCGGTTTGTTCTCCTCGCTGTAGAAGAAGCTCATTTCCCTGAAGTTAGGATCCAGATCTTCTTTGATGCTGCTGATGATCTCCAGGAAGGACGGACGCATCTTAGGGTTATACTGCCAGCACATCCTCATCAGCTCAAACCTTGACATGAGATGCACAGAATGAAATGTTAAATTCACAGTACAACACTTGCACATGCATGTATGCACTACATCCTTTAAGACTTTACAACTTTTGGGGATAGCAACCAAACTGGAACCTGAAATTGAACTGAACTGTGAATTTTATGTACAAACTCTTGATATAACCATTTTTTAAAAAGAAACAAATACTTCAAAACCAGTAGACACAAGCGGATGTTTTGATGTGTTAAAGGTACAGTATGTAAGATTCTGGCCGAAACTACTACAATCATGTGAATCCGTAGCCTATGTAAGGAATTGCTAAAAATAACCAAAATAGGTCAACAAAAATTTACACAAGTTCTGGATACTTTAGAACCCTCCACCTCCCCCCGATTGGGAGATTTTATCAAATATCAACACAAAATGTAAACAATAACATAATTTAGGGGCTGCAAATCCATTTTTGAAATGATAATATCCTGGCTAAAAACAGTTGTCAGTGATATAAGTATTTGAAAAGAACATAATTTTTTAATATCAGCATCATTTAATGATAACTTCAAATAAAGATGATACATAATTCTTACATATGGCTCCTTTAACATATGGAGAGAAGACGTGCACATCTTTTCAGATTTTACAGGTTAAAGACTTCTTATTTCCGACCAGCAGGTGGCAGAAGAAACTTACATTTACATCACTTTTTTGTAGTCTTCAGACTATTCACTTTATTAAAAGGAGAGCCATTTATGGATAGTATTAATATTGCAAAGTAAACTGTGTAAGCCCCACATAAATGGACTTAAGTTTAGTTAGTGACTTTCCATTTAACATTCACACAAATAGGTGTGGATATAAAAAAGGGTGTCTTAAATCAAATATGCATGCCTGCTTTTATCTCTTAATTGTGATCATTTCATCCATGCTTCTTGGCAGGTTTATGAACATTTCTTCTTGGCCAATAAAACTTTCTTATTTAAATCAATTGACAGCGTGAGGACAGATTAAATGCATGGACAGGTATGCAAACTTGCAAGACGGACAGTAAATTAGAGAACAATTTTTTTATTGCTTCTTAAAGCAATTTGAAATTTGGATGTTTTTGTACCACATTACAACATATACAGTTAGATCATTAATGTAGCATGTACACAGCAAAGAAATAAATCATATTTAAGGTTACTGTGCCAGGCCAGCAACCGAGCTTTGGGAATGTCAAAACAACATCATAAAAAGGGAGAATTATTACAGTTTTGTGTGGTGCTGCACCACATACCGCGACTTCAATTATACTCAAACAAGCTAAGAATAGTCCCTAAGGCTCCCTGACATAAACACCTTGGCCATCTCGGCTCAGTTATTGCTGTTCTCGTCCTTTTTCTTTTTTGTGTGTGTGTTCTCCTTCTCTCAGTGGCTTTTTCGCCATTCAGAACAGCCTCTGCAGCTGGGTGCTAGCTTCACACAGAGAGATTATTACTTGCCTGAGCACGCGCTTCATACTCTGGAGTCGCAAAGAGGGGGGACTGTTTATTGTTTTGTTTTTTTCCAGAATTTAAGGAAGTGTTTCAAAGCTGACATTCAGATGTCCAAAACCCACGAAGCAGAGACCTCCCATGAAAAGCCCTGTAATGGTTGGAGCTGTGCCGACGCACCGCAGTAACCTGTCTGCATAGCTGTGCCTGTTTAACGCCATTCACCCACCATCTGTTGCTGCGCACGACGCTTGTTGATGCAAATTTAGAAAAACCGTGCTATAAATCCTGACTCCTTGTCAGTGTCCTGCCAATCACAGAGCACATGACACATGCTATTGCTATTAGGCTAAATTGACTTGCAAACAACAAATTCTATTTTTGTGTCGCCTAAGTGGTGTACAATACTGTTAAGCATAATTATAAACAATCTCTGGGTCATAAAGATGATGTCTTGATTCTGTGCTCCAATACTTTTCTGGCTTGATGTCTTTCCCACAAACCCAAATAATTTAGTTTATTTTTTGTTTTTATTAGAGATTATTTTAAGGTCAAATAACACAGAGTAAATAATGCAGATTTTGAACTGTTATCAATAAATGTTCAGTGTTATTAGCAAAAATTGAGTACTGATAGTGTTAAAATGGTGCTTATAAAAATGGTTTGTATTAGTTCAAATCCAGCCAAAATTTCACTAAAGAGATGTGCCAAAAAAAAACCTTCATTAAATCTGGAATGGGCACAATTTCAGGCCAACTGTGAGTGCAGAGCGGTCCCCAAACATCGATACTAAATGCCTCATAAACCTGAAAAGGAACTTTTGCAGAACAACTGGAAAATCTTCCCACACAGGCAGTGCCCCTGTGTGGTGAAACATTGATGTATAATATTCCTGCAGGTGATACAGCACATTCCAGAGAAAGACATGATTAATATGATCACAGAGTCTGCAGATATTTCCATCCAACCCTGCGAAAGAGAACACACTTTTGTCTGTAGGAAACTCTAGAAAGAAACCTGGGAAACATGATCAATCACCCTCGGCTACCTGAGTAATGCAATACAAGGGGGAGACATTCAAAGCTGTCCAAATATGACTCATCCTTCTGTGTGTTATCCTTCCCACTTCCATGTCTTGTATCCCTCTATTCATTCTTTGTATGAATGTCTGGCTTCACTGCACTTCAGCAGTCTTCTGGAAATCTCCATTAAGTCACTACAGCACAGGCAACCATCGGGAGCAGCCTGACTCCCCTGTGCACTCCTCAAAGACCAGGAGGATAAGCCCCCACTCCACCACCACCACCTCTGTAACACAATCCACACACTCCTGTAATCAGGACAAAACAGTCAGGCTGCCATAGAAACCAGAAGCTTGTGTCTGCACAACACTCGACTCTATTTTTTGTTCTACTCGCGCTCTTTCTAAGGTGAGGTCAGCCATGGAGAGTGGGAGGGGACAGTGCAGAATGTTTTCTTATTGAGGTCAGAGAAGGAGAGAAGAAATACTGTACATGTATGCCGCTGGGTACGCCAACAGTCACATGATGTTTTTTCATCTTTTTAACAGTCATAGATATTTTATTAAGGGATTATGTATGAATTAAACTATTATTTTTATTGCCGTCATTCTTCTTGCAGTTGGTGAGATACCACCTCTGTCCTCATGCCTGTTCTCCCTGCCAGGAATGAGGGGCATCTTTCACACACGGGTTGTGGCATCCCTTGTATGGGCTGATGCTGACGGGTGAACAAGCTTCTCACTGCCAGCTGTCTGCTGAAGCAATGTCGTCAACGGACTACATTTAACCAGTGACGTCAATGTCAGCCCTCATTTTGGCTTTACCATGGGATACACACATGATATCTCTTACACTTAAATCACAACTTAAAATAGGCACATGACAAAAAATTAATGGGCCAGATGACAACCAGGAGAGTGGTAGAAGAGGATAAAATAATTGTGACAAAATCCCCCGCGGGCAAATCAGTAGTAGAGTACAAGTAAAGTATATTAGACTATTACTGATCATATAGAAAAGGACTTACAGCATATCAGGGCAGTTGTCAGGTTTGTCCAGGAGTCCTCCTTCCATCACAAAGCGCAGAACTTGTTCATTGGACTTGCCCTGATAAGGCTGCTCTGCTAAGGTGGCGATCTCCCACAACACAACTCCAAATGACCTACAAAAACAAGAAAGGAGAAGAAAAGAAAATGTAACTATAAGATCATTTAAAGCCATTTAGAGTTCTGCATGGGAGAAAAAAATCACCTATGACCGAGTATAGCACATGGGGGGTATCAGTGATTCTTATTAAGACATATTTTAGCCTTTTGAGTGTGATTTTGTGGTGTTTTTGATAGAGTAGCTCATGTTCTTCAAGTGTGGACAGCTCATTTATACCTTGACAAGATAACCAGAATATTATGTGCATCTAATCACAAGATGCAGTTCCTCACAGTTCAAAACGCAAAACACGCATTTGTTTAATCGTTTTGATACTATGTTTAGCTTTAGACTGATAGACAAAGATTTCTGTGGAGGATTTATTTCCCAAATTTATAAGTGGTGGGCACCGTGTCTACACAGAGACATTATGTCTAAGCATTTAATAATTCATTTAATATGGCTTAAATATACTGTACACAGCATGTGGTTTTAACAAGAGGCTTCAAGGACATTGTAATGTGAGCAGATGGATACATGAAATATGGAATAATGATTACTGTTTTAATTCTTGGGACATGGACCTCAAATAAAAGGAAACTTGGAAGAATTGTTGTCTTACGGCAGACTTGTCAAAAGTAACAGGAATATGAATGTTTTATCAACCAATCTGAATGTGCTCTCAGAAAAAAGTGAAAGCTTACTTAGTGAATCACACTCGCCATTTTTACACATTCTCCAAAAAGCTGTGACTTTCATTTTTGTCTTTCTATGCTTTGTCTTTATGTTACTTTTCATTCATTTGTCTGCTGACATTAGAGATAAGTGCAATCTTGATACCTGGCAACAGTCATCACAATAGATAAAAAGCCTCATCTATCAAATTTTTAATCCTGTTTGTACTTTTTTGCTCCATGTATTTCCCAGTTGTACAAAAGCATCTAAAACAGATCATCTCCCACTGTCTTGTACATCTGTTACCAGCTCAATACCGACTGAATTCACTGGGGATGTATTAATGTGTGAAAGACGTGGGATAAGTTTGATTTTAATCTACTTATAATAAACATCTCCTAGTTTAGTTTTAGTTTTTACCACCACAATATTTGTTTCCATATATTAGCTTAATTTTTTTAGACTGTTCACTGAAAAGCAGCCTTATTAAAACACTACAAACAATAACAGTTTTTTGCTGCCAGACTTTTTTTTTCTCTCCTGATTAACAAACTCCAAGTCACCTATCCTTGAAAAAAAAAGTTTTCTCACACTTAATTACTGTGCAACATCAAAGAAGAGGATGTAGTGCACAAGATGTGAAGGTGGATTTGTGCTGGCACTGCAACCTCTCATTTGTGAACATCTGGAGCAGTTTAAACCCACTCTTAGGGACTAACCCATGGGACACTAAGTTGGGAAACAAACTGCAGGGGAGCTAGTAAACAGTTGGACTAGCTACAGTTGAAAAATGGAAGAAAACAAAGTAGCAGGATTTTCCAAAGAACCAACCGTGACAGCTAGTATTGTTTTGGAAATAGTAGCCGTCATGGTACGAAATTCATGTTGAAACTGCTGAGGGAAAATATTGTAGAGAATACTGGCTGTGAGGTGATCTGTAGATTTTTACAGTTGTGACCCCACAGCGTGAACTGTTTTAGAGTACCATCACGCACAAAGACACAAAATATGCAGGCAGTTTAAACCCCCTGGACCGAAGCAGGTTCATACATGTATAATGCAGGCTTATGGAAGTGTGAGAGTCATGTGTTCTCATACCAGACGTCAGACATTGTAGTGAACACGCCATCTTTCAGTGACTCCGGAGACATCCAGCGAACAGGCAGCAGGCCCTTCCCTCCTTTTCGGTAGTAATCCGTCTCATAAATATCTCTGGTCATGCCAAAATCTGAAGAAGAAATGAAAACAGAGGTTGGGGAAGCCACTAAATATCATTCAGTCTGTGTGGGAGAGGAGGCTTTGGAGAGCTCTGTCCATCTACATTAAGACCCCACTGCCTCAGGCACACACTGAAATCCAAACAGTTATTTTCACAGTCAGCAGAGCAGGTTCAGCATTAAGCAACCTTGGAGAGGCTGAAAGCATCACATTAACTTGACCTACCTCCAATCTTCACAGTGAAGTCCTCTGCTACCATGCAGTTCCTGGCAGCCAGGTCTCTATGGACAAATTTGTTGGCATTTAAGTAAGCCATACCGTCGGCGATCTCCCCTGCCATCTGGATCATCTTTTTGAGTGGGGGTAGGACCTGACTGTTGGTGTTCTGTGGCACAGCAAGAGGGGATAAGGAGAAAAGATAAAGAGCATGACCAATAACAGCCATTCTTCCAATATTTTTTTTTGATCTGCTTTTACACAGAATTGGGATACTATGTACCAAAAAACGATAATAAAAAAAAAAATGGAATTAAACATTTGTTGCAGAGAATTTGTGGATTTCATCCTCTACAGTAGTTTAGAGAATTTGTAGAAGCTTCTGTAAGCAAGGGGAGATGCTGAAATAGTGAATGGTTGTGGTCTTATTTGCACAGAACTGGACAAAAAAACAAGACATTTTTATTGTTGAGATTGCTGTTTGGGGTCAGAAACACTTCTGAAAGTTACTGGGAGTAAACATAGTTAGTCGCCCAATTCACAAATGTAAGTTAATAATAACATGAAAGGAAAAGAATATAGAAGATGGATAGAAGATCCAGAACACGGTGAATCTAAAAAAAATGCCCCAGTTATTTCAGTAATTATATTTTTAAGCTTTCTCTTTAAATCACTGGCACTGATTCCTCCAGGACAAACAGAAGAAGACTTCTGACCAGTTCTGTCACATATCCTGAGATCCAGATGATGCGATTTTCAGGAGAGGGATTTTTTATTTAATTATCGTCTATCGTTTTCAACAGTAAAAACAAAATCAACTCGATGTCCATCCATCCATTATCTGTACCGCTTTATCCAATTCAGGGTCGCAGGGCGGCTGGAGCCTATCCCAGCTATTAGCAGGGCCAACACAGAGAGACAAACAAGCATTCACGGTCACACTCTCTCCTAGGGAGAATTTAGATTGACCAATTTACCTAACATGTATGTTTTTGGACAGTTGGAGAAAGCCAGAGTAATCGGAGAGAACCCACGCTTACAACGGGGAGATGCATGCAAACTCCGCACAGAAAGGCCACTGATTGAACTCCTCCCCATCCAAGGCTTGAACCAGCAACCTTCTTGCTGTGAGGCTGCGATGCTAACCACCACACCACCGTGCAGCCCCTAGATGTGTTGTATTTATACAATTTTAAAAGAAATACTAGGTTTTAAAAAATTGCAGCCGCTATTCCTATTTATATTAAACAAAATGCTGCCAAATTTGGTTGCAAACAGTGTTGTATTTGGTACAAAGCCAAGCTATATGTGCATAGGTCAATGAGGAAAGGCTGCTGTTAACCTCTTTGCGCAGAGAGCGTAGGTGGCTCTTGAGATCTCCGCGGGTCATCAGCTCCATAATCACCAAAGTTGGTTGTCCCTGAGAGACCACGCCCAGCAGCCTCACCTACATGAAAAACAGCTTTGGTCAGCTCGACAATTAAAATCTTTTCCAAGTCCAGATGATGAATCACATCTAAGGAAGTTTTGTTCACAAAGGGAAAGATAGAATTTCCCCAAAACAGTTTACATTTTTTTTGTCTTTTTTTACAGCAAGAGTTGATGGAAAGGCCTTTAAGGCAACTTTCTAAGGGGGAGCACATTTAATGAAGCTGTAATCACATTGATGTGAGAAAGAACAGATCTCCAGGACGCTGCACCCTGCCTCAGGCGGCTGCTGACTACAAAAACAAATCTCAATGGCCCTGCAGGTTCTTTACATCTATACAGACTTAAGTGGAAAATAATGATGTCTGCAAGGTCCATATTACTGGATTAATGTTTTTTAAAAGTGCTTATTTTTAGCTTTACTACCAACAATCTGAAAGAGAGAATACAGATGAATCATTAGCGACCACATTATGATGCATTCATCTTACCACATGATGACAGTTAAACTCTTTCATGACAGACGCCTCATTCAAAAACTCAATCCTCTCCCTCATGCTGGCCGACTCATTGACCGTCTTGATTGCCACTCTTGTGTCAGGTTCGTCCTTGACGACACCCTTTGCGATGCCTTCATACACCATGCCGAAAGAGCCCTGACCCAGTTCCCTGTCCATCGTGATCTTATCTCTGGCCACCTCCCACTCATCCGGAGTATACACTGAGCCAACAAATGAGACAGCAGGTCAACACCACATATTTAGACAAAAATATAGCAGTGGAAAATGGAGAAGATATGACATTCTTACTCTCAGCAGCACTAATGTACTCTGGGTTGACAGATGCATAAAGGACTCCATTCCCAAGTCTGTTGTTGTTCCTGTACACAAAAACCATAGACAGCTTTAATTTTGGATACAATATTCAATCCTCTGTAGGAAGTTTACTCTTTCTTATAGGGGAATCTTAATGAAAAGTCCTATTTACTCTAATTAACATCAAACTGATCATTAAGCTTTGTAAGCATAGCAACTTAATTAAGAAAGTGGAAGCTGTGTTCCCAGAAACGCTTGCCTCTTTTTGTTGATGAAGAAGAGAATGGTGGTGAGGCTGGCGATGAAAAGCGTCACTATGATGGGAATTATGATGACCAAGTAGAGTGTAACATCGTCATCTCCTGTCAGAGGAAATGAAAAAAAATCAATCAGCAATGCTTCATGTGCTCATGTCAACATTACATTTCTCAGTGCATTATTCAATAAAGTATATGTGTGCTGTTACGTTTAGGGGGAGGCACGTAAAAGGAGATGCTTTCTGTCCAGGAGCCGTTTCCTGCCAGAGATGTGGCGCGCACACAAGCAGAGTAGTTTCCTGAGCTCAGATTGGTCAAGCGAGCTCCTTTGTCTTGACGGTACTGATGTCGTGATACACACCTGTGTTTTTCAGGCTGAGGGGAAAAGTATATATTGTGATTACTGCTCAAACATAACACCAGCTAAAGGAAATGCACATTCTGCATCTAATATAGTGCTCACACAATTTACAAAAATAGTAGATGTTAAACATATAAGCTAATATGTCTAACACATAGCAAAATGGATTGTGGCAAGTTGTGGATATACAGTTTTTCTTTTGTACATATTGTATGAAGTATAAACATATTTAAGTATATTATAAGAATAAAATTAAACCCTTCTAGGGATGGGATGTGAAATATCGCAATACAAAACGTGACGAAACACATCGAGTTTGAAAAAAATAGACTGCGAAATAAAGACTAGAAAAGAAATACAAAAATAAATAATAAAATGAAAATGAAAATTTTAAAATTTATAAAATTTTTGAAGTTTTAAATTTTAATTTAGAAGTGTTAGTTTTTCTAAGGAAGCATCAATCCTAGGCCAGGGCCATGACTTAAGAGAGGCTGAGATAACTTAACCTAGGGCTAAAGCAGCACGAAAGAAGTGTTCTTGATTGTGTTTCCCTGTGTGCAACTGAAACTAAAATAAATAAGTTGTAATTACACAGTAATATTTTTCTTTTTTGATATCGTATCATGACGTATCGTTTCGTGACCCTGCCATACTGGATCAGTTTAATCGTCCCATCCCTAAACCCTTCCTGACTCACCTCACTTCCCAGGCGATACTTGATCTCATACATCAGGATAAGTCCATTAGGAATGATAGGCTCCTGCCAGTGGAGCACCACACTCCCATCAACCTTTTCGCTCCTCTCAAAGGCAACCTTTCCAGGGATGTCATCCGCTTTGGCTGGGAAACAGACACATTGAACTAAAAAAGGTGCAAGTCTAACCAGATTTCCATGATATGTTGCATTAAAGTTATATCGTTCCTCACCTGCAGGTTTGGTCCTTGCGAAGACAAAAGCTCCGGCGCTGCAGCGGCCCACCACCTCATTGCAGGCATGGATGTCGATACGGTAGACAGTGAAAGGCCGCAGGCTGAGGATCTCTAAATGTTCCGCAAAACTGTTGTCCTCCATGAAAGGGTACTCTATGACAGGGGGAATGCCATCTGTACTGTTGTCTCCTGAGCCAAGAGAGGTATTCCCTCGATCCCCTTCTGGAAATAGAGTGTTGTTTGCAACACCAAATATGTCTCTGCGTCTACGGTCTGGAGGTCTGAAAGACAGAGGCATTTGGATTGAAACATCAGTAAGAATTGTTTTAAGTACAGAAAGCACTACTAAAATGGAAATGGACAAAAAGGAAACACTTATGTCCTGAAATTATTGTTGCAGGTAACCAGGTTTATAAAACATTTTGTTCAAAACTGAAATTGCTTGCGGGAGCAGGTGGAGAGAGCAGATGCTTTGTGTGTTTTTCTTTATTTTTTATGTGTGCCTGTGTGTATCCAAGCCTTGTGTCCAGATGCTGCAAAGCACTCCCAGTGGTGCTGTATGTAAGAATGAGGTCAGACGGATCATTGCAAAGTGGACAGACTGGAAATTGTTTTCTTTTGAGCCGCCCCTCTCACACTAAAAACATGAAAAAACAAATAAATGACAAAAAAAAAGTTCAACATATTCCAACCAGAAATTTAAGAGTTTGTAACAGAGACACTAAGAAATCAAAATGTTCCATCACGATAGTATTCAGCTGTCAAACATGGCATTAGTGAATGGAGTCTTGTTATCAGAATTCAGATGAGTTGCAGAGCCCCCTGGAGCTGCACACTGTCATTATTGAGAGAAAACAGGTGTTGACAGCTGTGAATGCAACACCAGCAGACACAAGAGACACCACAGGGCACCTGTAAAACCTGCATGGTGGTCGGCAGAGGTAAGGGTTAGAAGAAAAAGAGTTCTGGCTCTGACCAAATCCTCCAAACTAAGAGCTGTATTGGCAGCTTTTGAATTTAATAATCAATTTATTTTCGATGAATGGATTGTTTACTCCCAAAAATGTCAGAAAACAGACGAGAGCTCTCTTCTTTTAACTCGCATCTTTAATCTCCAAAAATATTTCATGTCATCAAGAGTAAAAATCAAAAAAAGGGGAAAAAAAAAACAAACAAAAAAAAAAGAGTAAAAATAAAAGCTATAGTAGTCATAAACTAACACTTTTGGGGGGGATTTTTTTCCTTTAAAACCAACTGAGCACTGAAAACAAACAATTGACCTTTCTGTCAATAAGTCCTTTCAGCTGTATCGATAGCATATTGTTAAACTAAACCTAACAGAGCAGATTCTTTGTCAAGAAACTTTTGAGTATACACAGATTTACAGGAAGAGAGTACGGACACGGAGACACACAAAACGTGGGAAAGACCACTCACACTTACATGTCAACATTCCTCGCTGACAGTTGTAACTGGTGAAGCCCAGCAAAGCAAAGCCCAGAACATGAGTTACTACTGACAATACACCATAAACTGAAAGCAGGGTATAGATTAAAAAGGGACAGATGTTTGGATCTGATTGAAACCGACTGGTATCTTGATGTTAAAGAAGAAGTAACATGAACAGAAGAGAAGCATCACACAAATCAAATTAAGATTGAAAAATCTCGTTTCTGCAAGGGTGATATGCATTTGAATGAGCAGGGTAGGCTGAACGTTAAAAAAATGTATGCAAGCTGACTAAAGCAATAAACAAAAAAAGAAAAAGATTTACGTGATGGACTCCAGAGAGGAAGTTATAACTACTATAGAGCATGGTAGTGGCGACACATAAAACACAACCGGCTCAGTTGTGAAAGGTCTGTAGATCTGATGTAAGAGGAGGTAATTCCCTCTGACTCCTTATCAGTTCATCTGTCTATTCATCATGACTTACAACAGCGGGTGATTACAGTAAATAAAAGCTCCCATAAGGTGATGACAGGTTTTGCATTATACTACAAGGTCTACTAAAC
>JAPMNP010640983.1:0-12254 GCA_029874935.1 Atherina boyeri | reverse complement strand
TTGGCCCAATATCCTCTGTCTTGTCTGTTTTGTATGGACAACCCTATACATGTGCAAATCTGGTTGTGTGGCCTGAGCCTATTATCACAGACTCAGTGCTTGTAGCCTGATTGTGAGGTAATAGCATCTGACAAATGCAAGGCTTCCAGGGAGGCCCGGCTTTTATGCCATAACTCGCTCCGTTCCTCCGCTGAGCGGCTTTGAGACTAGCCAGTCCCACCCAAAACCGGAAGACTTAACACCTGTAATCCACAATTAAATGATTCATTGATGATTATGTTAATCTACCTTTTATAATTTATCTTTCCAGGAACTATCGGCTACAACCAGAGGAACCGCATCGACACTCTGATGTACCTGCTGGCGTATCCCCAGAGGCCGATGGTCAAAACAAAAACAATCGAGCTGATTGACTTTGAGAAGCTGCCGGCTGGTCAGAACGCCACCGTAGCTGTGATGAGCTACAGCGGCTATGATATTGAGGATGCTCTGGTCCTTAACAAGGCCTCACTCGACAGAGGTGAGATTGATTCATTTTGGACACTTTTATGTTTTAAAAGATCGAAATGTGTCTGTGAGGGTAAAAATATTTTCTTTAAGGATTTGGTCGATGCCTTGTCTACAAAAATACCAAATGCACGTTACGGCGATACACCAACCAGACCTTTGACAAGGTGATGGGTCCCATGTTGGATGCTACCACACGTAAACCCATCTGGAGGCACAACATCCTTGATGCTGACGGCATCTGCTCCCCTGGTGAGTATCAGCAGAATAGCAGAAAGTTCAGGTTGTTTTCTGCTCCTCACCTGGTTCTTCCGCTCCATTAAAAGTGACCGAATGCATTCTTAAGACTGATGTTGCTCCTGATGTTTTACTCAATGAGCAGATTTACCCAGTGCTGCGAATATTTAAAGCCCTGTTTACTAATTTAAGTAACATAATTCAAGTTGAGAAATATTGATTTATTAAAATTATGAACCAAAGAACCGTAGAGTCTCACATAGAATCACTGGTACCTCTACATTTTGATTGTATGATTTGGATCATATCTATCTTAATAACTGCTTAACAACCAAATTTGAATTATCAAAATATTGTTTAATCACAGGTTTTTCTGTTGTAAAACCAATAAAGATTATGAAATGTACAGTAGATCCATTTTATTGTGACATATTTGATGCATTTCTTTAAGCTCCTTAAACTAAGAAAATAAATAAAGGATTAATTCACCTTCGCAAAATGTCATATTGTGACTTGAATTATAAAGTATAAAGATTATAAAGTGAGAGCAGAGACTCTTTAGCAATCACCGATGATCTGAAAGTCAGGAAGTTTCAAGGACACAAAAGAGATAACAGTTTCTGGGAATAAACTTAAGAGAAGTCTCAGATTTGTCACTTCAGACTGAAATGGAGTAATCTGTAGGGGAGATGTTGATCTGCACCACTAGCTGCGCACTGGATCAAGAACCCAGGTCAAAAGGGACACCAGTGTTGAAATAAAACACATAGACTTATAATTGTAGGACTTTTGTTGATAAATTGGGGTGCAACACATCAGTTTATGTATTATTGATTAATTTAACCCCAGAAGAAAAATGATCACCTACGTACTAAAATATGGTGGAAGTTTTTTTATGACACTCATGATATAGAAAGCTTTGGATCTAGTAAAAAGTGAGATTATGAAGTTATTTTTAGAAAAAAATTAACAAATGTCAAAGACTGAGTTTGGGCTGAAGGTCTCATTGGACAAATGTCCAAACAACCCACCCAACACCACAATATAACATGTGTCCTGACTTAAATCCCTCCAAAAAGAACGGAAATTGAGCATTTCAAGAAGGAGAACAAACAAAAAAGCTTGAATGCAGAAGCAGAAGAGTCAGAAAATACCAACACAGTGGAGCAAGAAGCTTCCAGAAGTCTACAAACATTTAGAGATTGTCATTGTTGGCAACGTTTATGCAGTTATTTTTCAGTGGTACCAATAACTTTGTCTGTGGCCTTTTTTCAGAATTAATCATTTTTCTCCTTAAACAACTGTGGAAAATATCCTGAATGTTTTTCAAATTGAAGGTGTCAGTAATTCTGGACTGCAGTTGATAAATCTCAGATTTTTTCGGATTTAAAGGTGATGTATAGAACTTTTTCATAAAAACGGATATTTTTTAAATAATAAAACACCATCGGAATGTCTAAAGGGGTGTAGAATAAAGTTTTAATTTTGGAAAAAAAATATTTTGTCCAAACTATATTATATTTTTTTTATAGGTCCGAAAAACATAAATATTTTCCTTTGGTTGTCTCACCCCCTTCGACAGCAAGTGTCTCTCAGCCAAAAGCATCAGGCCATTGATGTCATAAGAAGTGGAACGCATGGGATGCCACATCGTTTGCTAATCCGTATTTACTACCGTCGGCTTTTTGCGATCTAAACATGTTTTACACGGTGATTGTTGCAGTGTGTAATAGCGTTATATGGCACACAAGAAAGAATCCAATACATTACCATGTAAGACTTATCGCTTGACATCACGGCGGACTATATAATCACAGCTTTTCCCCCGTGGACATTTGGCGAACCTGGCAACCGGTGCAGCTGACGGTAGGAGCAAGAGTGGTTGAGTATGAAAACGGCGACTTCTGACCAGGAGAACCAAAGTTCTAAGGATCACCTTTAAAAAACATTAAAAAAAAAAATATGTCTTGCATGATGAAGAAGCAACATGTGGGCAGAGTAAAACGCTGTTCATGATCCCTGTAATCAGGTGGAAGTTTTGCAAAGATAAAAAAAAAAGTTGTACATGTTGCTCATAGGTAGCGGCACATCTTGATGAGAGATGTCGATGTCTGTCTCTGATCTCTGTGATGTAGACTGTAGAGGGCTTCATATTTCTAGTAGTGATGGTTGTGGTATTAGATTATGGAAATTGTTTTGAAAAAGCCCACAGCAGTCTGTTGTGTATCTAAGAAGGTGTTCAATGTTTGTTTGTGTGGCTCAGGTGAGAGAGTAGAGAACAAGCAGTGTTTGGTGAACAAATCTATGCCAACCGTCACCCAGACACCACTGGAGGGCAGCGCCCAGCCAGGCCAGCCCCAGTACAGAGATGTGCCCATCAGGTGAGTTCACCACACCCACCCACTGCACCATGTTCAGCTTGTTTCACCTCACTTTTCAGATATTTTTTTTCCTGCCATAGAAGAAAAAGAACATGTTGATGCTCTTTGTTCGCAGCTATAAGGGTTCGACAGACTCGTACATTGAGAAGGTCATGATCTCATCCAACGCTGAAGATGCCTTCCTCATCAAGATTCTCCTGAGGCAGACCAGGAGACCAGAGATAGGAGATAAATTCAGCAGTCGACATGGACAGAAAGGTAAAAACCTTCCTGTAGTCACACAGCTCTGATGCAGCAGCTGCATATTGACCATCAAACCTACCAGGAGAGAGTTGCAGTAATAGTCACCACTTTCAGGCAAGATTTGGTGTTAAGGAGCAACTGGGCAAAACAAGAAGATCTCTGCTCTGGAGCATTTGTTGAGTCAAGTCCCAGTGGCTGTAGCTGTCACTGCCCCTCTGTCCTCATCTTTCAAGAGCTCTTTTCAATTAATTGGCTCTTTGTCCTGTGCCAGACTATGCAAATTTATTACACCCCAGCAGTGTTCTGCTGCTACTGGGGGAGAAAAAAAAAGTGTTTACAACCTTCATTGTTTTGCAGCACCTCCCCTATAGAGGGCTTGTATGATGTTTTAATCAAAAAGCTAACTGGCGCCATGCATAATTTACTCTCTTCATTAACACGGTGGGCACTGGGCGGTCAGTTCAGGGTGGGACAATGTCCTCTGTCTCAGATGATGACGGAGAGAGGGGTCGCCGTGGGGTTAGCTGGAGATGATCTGGATGGAAAAACCCAGATGTGCAACTGAGCGACAGCTGGATGGAAATCGGGCTAAACTCAGGTGTTTCAGCTGTAGAACAAAAAAAAACTTGTTGAAAGTAGATGCTTGCTCCTTTAAGGTTGTATCTGGTCATTTAAGTGAGCACATCTTTGTTGACTTTTAGTGAATCCAAAATCAACCCAAATTATTTAATCAGAAATTAATTTGGCTGCATTGATGGATCTCTCAGCTTCTCATGACTTCTTTCATATGTCCTGGTCAGCAGAGCAGAATAAGTTAATTATTTACCGGTCACACACACACGCACACACACACACACAGCTGTGGAGGTGGTGGAGGGGGGTTGCAGGGTTTGTCAGTATTAGGGCCCCATTGTGCAAGCCGTCAGTGTGGAGCTGTATGAGCTGTGATGGAGGGGCTCTGGACCCTTGCTGTTGTCTTGCCTTTCTCTGTTGATTTCATGCCTCTTTTATCATTCACTTTCACACAAAACAAACAACACCAAGGATGTCTGCTGTTGGAACCAGTGTCTCTCTCTCTGGTTCTTTCTGTTAAACGTCTCCAACTTTTTTCACTTCTTTCCATCTCCTCTTTCACACTGCCTTTACTCTGATAGCGAGCCTATTCCTTTTGCTCCCTTTTCTTTCTTTTGATTTTCTTCTGGCCCTGCCTTACTCGCCTTTTCTCTTTTCTTTCACCTTCTTCCTGCTGTTGGATGACTTTCCATTAAATCGCTGCACTTGTTCCCAGTCAACATCCTGTTGCAACATCCTGGAAGGCATCAGCAGTCGACTGTTGCGCTGACTGCTCAGCTAATAGCGAATTTTTCCCACGTGCACGATTCAGTTTCTCCTCTCCAGTTGATCCCCTCCACTTCCTCTGAGTTGAACTGAAAGTCATGGGTGTGTAATCCTGGTCTCCCTGTCCAGCTAAGCACCTTTCTCCACTTCCTGCTCTCCTTCTCTTCTCTCCTCTTTCTCTTTTTTTTCATTTGCAAATGGGTCTACAATCTGTTTACCCTGGCCAGGGAAGAGTGCTTCGGCCCCTCGGCAAACATTTGCACTCGCACTTAAACTCCTGGCTACCGGGGAGCTCGTCCCCCCACATCATACCAGTCAAAAGAAGACCCTGTTGGTCCACATGAGTATGGAAATGTCATGATCTGCAAGCAGTCCACACAGAGCCTCCCAGCACAAACGTGGTCAGCAGAACAGTTTGCGAGAAATATAAGAGGAGAAATTAAAGATAACTTCTCCCGTTTTATTAATTTTGATCTCCGCCTTGTTTCAAACCTTTAATCCGTGCAACATAAGAAAAATGCACTTAACCTTTTCTGAGAGATGTGGCCCTAAAGGATGTAAAAAATATGCAGTAATGTAAAAAGTGCAGCAAAATGTAGGAAAAATACAACAACACAAAAACATTTCAGAAAATGCAAACAAAAACCCAAATGCACTGTGACAGTTCAGGAAACACAAAACCAAAACAAGCAATGTATCAGAGAAGACAACAAAATCAAAGAAAATAAAATTACAATAACAAACCAATACACCAAGGACAGAAGACTGTAACCTTTAGATCCTCAAATATAAGAGAAACATGTTCACACAGTGATTTTTATGCATCATCTGCAGTTTCTGAAAAACACACTGTCCTGTTGTGCAGGATTCTTTTTTTTATTGTTATCATTAATTGATCCTATTTTCATTTATTTATTTATTTATTATCATTTTTGTGTGTGTGTGTCTGTATGTTAGGTGTCTGCGGCCTCATTGTACCACAGGAGGACATGCCGTTCTGTGACACCGGCATCTGTCCTGATATCATCATGAACCCTCACGGATATCCCTCCAGAATGACGGTACGACTCCTCACAGGGGTATTTGTGGGAACAAACACAGATTTTCTTTCTGCAGATTATTTTCAAAACTAATTCTTCTTTTTGAAGGTGAACTGGCAGCTCTTGTTCAGATTAGGGCTGCACCTCATGATTCATTTCCTTAGAAATTAATTAGATGTTTATTTTACAGTATATCTTTAGTTGTCTGAATTTAGTTAAAGCTGTTTCTGTTTTTCTTTGGATGGTCAAAGGGTCTGCAGATTCATTTTAATAAATCAGCTAATAATTTCTCCTCTTTGTGAATTTCAAGATTTTTCTTGTTTTTGTTAAAAATGTGTTAAGTTGACAGCTGACCCAGGACATTTGTCTTTTGGGCTATGAGTTCATCCTGAACCCCTTCTGTCGCTGTGTTGACTGACGCTGTTCTTAAGTTTGTGTCGGCTCTTCTGAGACAAAACCCTCATTATTGGCGCTCCTCTTCTCTCCGGGTTATCGTTGGCTCCCAGAGCACACGTCCATTGATGCCATTAAGGAGCAATCTTACTATTGACAAACAGATATTTGTTGCTGCGGAGACAGCTGCCAGCGAAGCGGCCGTCTCTAGCTGTGTGTGGAAGTTTTATCAAGCATGCCCAGCACATCTGAACTGTAGGACGTTGCTGAACGATGTGAGACTTGGCCCTGTTTCTGGCTGCTTATTGTCCCTCACACTGTAAAAACCTGATGGATCTTTACTGCTGAAGTTGTCAGTGTGTTTGCTAGCTGTGGTTGCCATGGAGAAGACTCTGAAATGTTTGGCTCGGGAGGATGTTTCTGTGGCCTGAGAGTGATATGAGAGTAGGTGTTTCCTTTTATGTGACGGGGTCAGGGGTCCTCTGGGTGTAGCCTCGGAAGAATTGTTGAAATCAGTCATCCATGGAGTCTTCTCCCCAGCCTAAGGGGGGTACATGTGTAATCTATTCTTACCCACAATATGAAAATTTGATGCCAAGAGAGGATGTAAATCCCTAAAAGATTTTCGTAATGATCAGAGCTGTTGTTTTTTTCCTGGATTTGATCAGGTGGGAAAGTTGATTGAACTGCTGGCCGGGAAGGCAGGGGTCCTGGACGGACGCTTTCACTATGGTACGGCCTTCGGAGGCAGCAAGGTGAAGGATGTGTGTGAGGATCTAATCCGTTATGGATACAACTACCAGGGCAAGGACTATGTCACCTCAGGAATAACTGGGTAATTAAAAAAGCAAAACACATTTTGTCCTCGGAACCAAATCTCTTATCACTTCATTGGATAACATTTTTCTAACTACTCATATACTTGTTTTTTTCCTGCAAAAGTTTTTTTTGCTTTTGCCATTTAAAATTTTCCTCCTAAAAGCAAATATCAGGTGATCAAACATCCAACTTGATCTGAAAAATGTAACTTTTTCTTCCGCAACATATATTAAGCAAAGTGTCCTCATGTTACAGAAAAGCCCAAAAGCATCTTTATCCTGATCCCACCTGACTTTTCACTAGATGGTGATACAACTCTGATCAGTAAATGAATCCTAATGACTCAAACTGTCAATGATTCATTCCATCACCCCCTCTTTTAAAGTCATGTCACTATTTACTGCGTTCTTAATTGTAGTTTTTATGTGTTGTGGATTTATTTTACCACCAAGTTCAAGGGGTTTGACTACTGTGTTTTCCTCAGAGAACCCCTGGAGGCTTACATCTACTTTGGACCGGTCTATTATCAGAAGCTGAAGCACATGGTTCTCGACAAAATGCATGCCAGAGCTCGAGGACCCCGTGCAGTTCTCACCAGGTAAAACCAGCAGCCTTGTATCTCTGCAGATATTAACCTTTGGCTTGTAATGAGTTTTAGAGTTTGTCTTTAAATATGTGCTGTCGGGTATTACATTTAACTCTCAGGAGGACGGCAGGATGATGGTGGCTGTAATACTTTAAATTCTTTGCATTTCCTTTACTTTCCTGTCATGCTTGCAGGCAGCCCACAGAGGGTCGCTCCAGAGACGGAGGTCTGCGTCTGGGCGAGATGGAGCGTGATTGTCTGATTGGCTATGGAGCGAGCATGTTACTGCTGGAGCGCCTCATGATTTCCAGTGATGCCTTCGAGGTGGATGTGTGTGGACAGTGCGGCCTGTTGGGATACTCTGGATGGTAAGTTCAACAACAGATATGAGGGTAAATCTTCCTCACTGGCTTTCCTCAGAAACCAATGCAAAGTTTAACATGTTAGTAGGTTAGTGTGGGTTCTGAAGAAGCGTTGTGTGACACATGTGGAACAAGTTGATGCTCACTAACTAATGACTTTGAGATAAGTTCATCGCACTCATCTGCTTTTTGTCCTTTTCTGTCTTCCAGGTGTCACTACTGTAAGTCTTCCTGCCATGTGTCCTCCCTACGAATCCCGTACGCCTGCAAGCTGCTGTTCCAGGAGCTGCAGTCCATGAACATCATCCCTCGTCTTAAACTGTCACGTTACAATGATTGAGCAGGACAGGGACAGAAACCGTCTGTGTGAGTGAAAGGTTTCAAGTTAGAGTGAACAGATTTAATTTGTATAGATATTTGAGTTTAAGTGGGTGAACAAAACTTGGCTTAAGTCAGGATTTTTTTTGTTGTTAAAAATTGCAACCATGAAAAGTTCAGAGCTTTTTTTTCTGTTTGCTTTTTCTGTTTATACTTCTTATGGTGCTCTCTTTATGTACATAATAAATACAAAACAATGATTTCACACTCAACAGATGTCTGTTGTGCAATTTAATGGGTTTTATTTTAGCTTAGTTTGTTAGTTTGTTTTTTGTTTTTACTTAATTACAAACTTGACAAAAAAGCTCCCTGGACACTGGGTCCTACTGTATCTGCTAATGCTGAAAGTGCTCATCATCTTTGTCCCAATCTGCAGGTGCCAGTCATCTCTTTTCTCTGTCAACTTCCTATCTCTTGCACCTAGGCAAGTCAAGTTTATTTGTATGGCACATTTCATGTACAAAACCATTCAAAGTGCCTTACATAGAACATTAAAAGCATTACAGGTGGTGCAAGAGAAGCATTAAAAAGTACAGAAAAACATTGCATGATGAAATCATGTTAAATAACTAAACTGAAATTATTAAAGTCAAGCAACAGTCTAGAGCTTGTTGTGGAAAATTCCACTTTTCACCTCTCCTTGAATGAGCTGTCTCTGCATTGTAGTTTTCAGATTTGTTAATTATTTTGTTTTTTGCCACCAGAAGTTGTTAAAAAAATACTGTGCAAATATCATGCATAGGTGCATGAAAGAATACATGTTTTTAACTTGGATTTAGAAGTCTCGACATTTGGTGAAAGTTTAATCTCCATTGGCGGTTTGTTCCACTTGTTTGCAGCTTAACAGCTAAATGCTGTTTCTCCATGTTTAGTCTGGACACTCGGGTCCAAGGACTCAGGTCAGCTAGTCCAGACCGGACTGATGTTCAGGAGCTGCAGTCCATGAACATCATTCCTCGTCTCAAACTGTCAGACCTGAGTCCTTGGATCTAAGAGTTCTGCTAGGTTGATATTCTCTGATATCACAGATGTGTTCTGGGGTTAAACCATTCTTGGATTGGTAGACTATTAGTAGTATTTTAAAATCTATTCTATGACTGACGGGAAACCAGTATAAAGATTTTGAAACTGGTGTGATGTGTTCAGATCTCGTAGTCCGAGTTAAAACTCCGGCAGCAGTGTTCTGGATGAGCTGCAAGTATTTAATGCTCTGTGAGATGTCCTGTTAAAAGACCATAACAGTAATCCGGTCTACTGGAGATGAAGGCATGGATATGTTTCTCCTGGTCCTTTTGGGAGACAAAACTTTTAATTCTGGTTATATTTTAGGTTTGGTAAAAAGCCACCATGGTGACTGCTTTGAAGTTGCTGCTGACTACCAAAATGAAAGTCAATAGTGCTGAAGAAATCTCTGAAAAAACGGAATTCTCAAGTAAAAATAAATCTGATCAAAATGTCAACATGAGGAAAAGCAGAACACAATCAGAAATAACCTTTTTATGTTTTGTTAATCAAATGTACACAAATCCTCCGTTTTTTGTTGCTTCCGGGAATCAAGGATTTATCTTTGGTGGGATGGATCCTTCCAAGTGGCAGCCTTCTTAGGTTATAAAAGACTGCTTGTAAAAAGAGATCGATTCTTACAACCCCACCTTCAGTTATACCTGATAAACGGCAGCAGAATGTTGTATTGCTAGTAGCTGTTTGCTGGCTGCCTAACAATTATTTATGTTTGGAATTTATACTTTGCTGTCCTTTGATGGAACATATTATAATATTTTAAAATGAAAACAAGCTAAGATTTAGATTGATAATGAGGGAATGTTTACACATTTTCAGTCTATAGCATCTTGGAGTTGCACAAAAGATTTTGAGAAAGCTAAGGAATCAATATCTATTGCTATAAAGAAGCAATAGATATTGACATTTTTCAAAAACTTTAACCTGAACATTTTTGCTCTCGAATCAATGGACAAAAAACTACTTTTTTTCCGGAAAAAAATTCTCTGCCGAGATATAAAATCCAAAGCATTGCATTTTCAGAGAAAACATGACGGTATGTCAGTAAATACCACAAAAGGTGGTGGGAAAAAATTAGAAGCAAGAAAAAAAAAAGCATGTTAAGAGCTTTTCAGAAAACACAATAAAAAGGGTAAATGTTTAAAGATGTGACAAAGTGGAAAAGATGATCTGCTAGAAAGCTAGATTTAACAACAGAAAAAACAAAGGACCTTTTTTGTTTTTGTCTGTTCAGAAATACATTTTCTATAATGCTGCAGTGTTTTCTGCTGCATCTCACAATTCTAAGTTTTATTTAGTTTTTTATCATTGATCTTTTTGTAAGTCTTCTTTTGCACCTCATTGTGCATAAAGTCAGTATTTATTAATATTCATCTCCCAACTTATCTGTAATTCCATCTATTACAAACAAACCATTTGATCACAACACTGTAATTTTTGTGAAACAGTTTGTTTTGTTTTTAATGTATTTACAAAGAAACAATCAGCAGAGATAGAAGCGGACTTCTCTCATTTAAATGTCATGTGACGTGCAGACAGCCGGATGCTCGGTAACAACACTCCAGCATAAATGCAGCACAGCAGCTCTGTTGAAGTCAATAGGAAGAGAAAACTGCTTTGATACGTATGGTTTCCTCTTTAAATTGCAGCCTTGATGCCACCAATACGTTGTATGTAGCGTAACCATACCCCCACTCACATACACACACACACAACTCAACTGGGGTCTTTTCACTGAACAAAAGCAGAACACATGCGTTTGTGTTGTTGTGTATGATAATGGGAAGGATGGAAGAGGCTCTTTTGGTGGTTTGCACCTGTTCTATTTTATGAGGCTCTAATAAGAAGATAACGGTGGCAGGACGAGTAAAAGATCTCCACTGAGGGATGTGCAGACTCCGCCTTCTTCTTATTAGACTGATATTAATCAGATCAACCTTTGATGTCCTCATTAGCCTACACCAGCCAACATTCAGGTATTGCTTTGATTTTTTTCACCAAAAACTATTGCATGTTTTCAAATGTTTTGTAACATTTCACTTATTCCAGCAGCCTCTCCCCCCCTGAGTGTGACCCCATGTCTTTTAATGAAGCCACCCTGTCCGTTCGTCCAGGTGTCTGCGTAGGTGAGTATCGGCAGTGGCGCCCACGCCTGCGCACTGAAAGAGAAAGTCCTCCTTTGCCATCCATGGTGTGGTGAGTAATTCAGCCATAATCCGGCTTTCTCCTCTCCCCTCTTCTTTCCCCTCTCTTCTCCCCCTCTCCTGCGGTTCCATTCATATTCTAATCACAGCTTTCCCTTCTCCAGCTCTCAGGCACTCCATCAGAGCCCTCCCAGCTTCGGGCTTTGCACTTTTACTTCCCCCCTTTGTGACCGTTCCCTCTTCTCAGAAGCACACTAAAAATAAGGTTGCCACAGCAAAAGAGTGAGCAAAAGGAGGCAAGAACACCACTACAAAACTTACAAGTGTGCATTTCTAGCATGTCTGGTATGGACACAACATGAGTCTATGCTGAGAAAGTTGATGCAAAAGATGGTTTAATGGTGGAGTGGTCCAAATGTGGCAACAAGTGGATGCAAGATATTAAAATAGAGTTAAAAGCAAAAGGAGTGGCAGTTGTGTAGGGATGTATGTTTATTTGAAGCTCAGGGGTGTATAAAAACGTATTAAATACCATAATGGAGGACGGGGAGGCCACAGTGTTAGGACTGCGTAGATCTAAGCCTCTTTTTTTTTTTTTTTCTTGGTTGGGAGGGAGCTTTTCTTATTCAAAACAGCTCCACAAAAGACTTCCAGTGAGCCTTGCCACATCCCCATCTGACTTGGGGCCATTCATCAGCCTTCCAAGCCTATCAATGACATGTCCCCATCAGGGCTCCTATAAAATCAGCCCCTTTCCCATGAAACATCAGCAAACATTTTGACGGGTCTGGCTTTCCCCCCGCTGG
>JAPMNP010640978.1:2850-13028 GCA_029874935.1 Atherina boyeri | reverse complement strand
CACACACACACCTATATAGTGATATCTTCTGAGGCACGAGCGGCACTGTGATGCTCTGACATACGGACGGTTAAAGGCATCTTAAATATCCATATCAATCTGCAAACTTGTCAGCTCGACAATGAGGGAAACAGAACACCATTAGCAGTGTCAGACAGTATCATCCTCATCTGTGCAACATTAGAGAAATAGATTAGTCTCTGCAGGACATTCCTTTGGATGTTAGCCAAGTTAACACTGTGATCTTGGACCTTTTGGTTCTGTTGTGTTGGCAGAGATGTTGAACCAGTTAGATGTGACATATGCTTGTTTGGGTTTATTTTAACCACTCTATCTGAGCAGGTGGGTGGGAAGTGTGTGTGTGTGTGTGTGTGTGTGTGTGTGTGGTTCCCTTCCCTTTTTGGTTCCAATGTCAGAGATATAATATCCCATTTTAAAATGGATCTGATTGCACTGATTTCATTGTTCTGCTCTTCCTTGGTAATGCGTATATTCTTGTGACTGTGCAAACTGATTGTCCTCTTCCTACTACACAGAACACATTATAATCTGCTCTCCAGGGTGCAGAGATGTTTTGTTTTTTGGACTCTTTCACACCAGCTATCCCTCTTTGTAACACAATAGCCCCCTCTCCTCTCACCCAGTGTGGCAACCCTTTTAAAATGGGAAGCTCCAGGTCAGTTTCCCTTGCCAAGTTTTGCAGCCTGCCATGTTGTCTATTCTGCTCAGCTATTTAAAAAATGTTGAATATCAACAATGGCTTTCTCTGGTGCATTGTCAACTTTTGTATGAAGCAATCTTGGCTGAATGAGATGGGTCCCAGAGCTGGGAGAGCTCAGCTGCAGTGTGCACTGCCCAGTTCTCTCACGCTTCATATTTCTCTGCAGCACTGAAGTGAAGGTACTGCTCTTTGAATGGCCGTGGCTGGAGTCTGCGCTAGGGCTGTGAGCAGTAGATGTCCCAGCCATTATCCAGTCCATGGTGCTGCTTCTTGGCCTGCTGGCAGTCAGCTGTTGAAGGTGTGTCTGATAGAGGGATTGGAAAACAGCAGCAGCAGCAGGAGTCTTTGGACCAGTGAGCGCTTGGTAAGTGTCCTCGGTTTTCTGGTCAGAGTGGGAGGAGGTTAAAGAGAGGAGAGAAGAGGGAGGGCGTATTGAGGAAGATGGTGAAGGGGTGTTTATGTTTTCTGAGTTGCGTTCTTCCCATGTTACTAAAGTTGTAAAGACATTATTGGATTAAACCTATAAAAATAGTTTTTTTTTCATTTAGGGTGCATCATGTCACCTGTCGGTCGTGATCCATTCTAATCATAAAGCAAAACTAAAACTATCAAGATATCAGGCTGATCAATAACACAAAATATATCAAATTTCTGCTTCTCTATTTTAAAATGAAATAAAAATCCTATTAAAAAATAGATCCCACATTTTATGTATTGACCAACATGCTCTCTAACTATTCTGACACGTAAGTTAGAATAGTTGTCCAAACTATACTTTTCCTGTCTGACATCTACATTGGATGCATCAGTGACTGTACGTGGTGCTATGTATCTATGTTTGTATGGTTAAGAAAAGGATGAAAGCAGGAACGAGAGCTTGCTTCCAGATAATAGTAGCTTAGGTTCTTTGTCAGGCTGTCAGCCAGGAGGGGAGCGGAGCTGGAAATCTCTCCGAGGCAGCGGCAACATCTTGTCTGTTTCATTGACATATCAGTCTGAGGGGCAATGAGCCGTTGCCTCTGCACCCCTCAGCACACTTCTGTATTTGTGGATTTGTAAATAATGGCACAACAAGGTAACACTTGAAAGAGGGATGTTACTGTATGTATTATTAGTGCACAACACAGCGAGCTTGGCCACAGAAAATGGAAGCAGTAACATTTCACTCAGCATTGATACGTAAACCTAAACATGATTATGCTATTTATTTGCACTTTTTAATTTTTTAAATGTTCTTATTAATTGTGAATGACTTTTGTCTACTTTTGAACACAGAGGGTAGAAAAAGAAGAGAATGCACTGATTTTAAACTCACAAACAGTAAATTAAGCAGTGCAGGGATATTTAGTTCAAGAAAGTCTAAATTAATTTCAAGACACCATTTCATTCCTCTTCTTGCATTGTCAACTTTTGCATGAAAATCTTAGCACTGATCATACATTTTTCACGTTTTCCAATAAGCTCTTAGGTTTAATTTAGTTTTGTTTAAAAAAGCAAAGGCAATTCACCCCAAGAGTGAGTTCAGGGTCAAGAAATATCAAATTTTGGAATTTCAGCTTGAAAAGGTAAACTTTAAAAATCCCAATAAACAAAGCTGAAACGTCCCTGCTTTTTGTGGAGCTGTGCTGTCCTCCGCCTCACCTCTCTGAACTCATCCCAAGGCAAGGTGACCAAATTCATCTCGGGCCAGCCCATCCATTATCTTGTCAACACAGCCAGCTTCCCTTAGTTTGCTCTTCTCCCAGAAGACTCGCTCTAATGAAATACGCAATAATCACCACACTCATCTCATCATGCTCAAGGTAATTAATATATTTAGAGGGCGATGGCTAACTCTTAATTGAATTATGCCTCTTTTAATGAGACCTTGACTGGGTATAAATTTATGACTACTATCTGCTTTATCAAGTGCTTGGCATGCAACAAAGATTAGTCATTTTCTCCCAAATTGCAGCTAGATTGCACATTGTGGACTCATGATTTATATATCAATTCATGCTTGTTTGTTTCTTATTTTAGATTTAATAAATTACCTTTCATAATTACCCTAACCTAGTTTCTGCTCCTTAAAAGCCCCAATTCCTGCAATTAATGCTCAGTGCTGTATCACTGTTACATATTCATTTTGGAGGAGAATACAGATAACAACTTGGCTGCATTAATCATATTACAAAATTGGGTGTATTTAATTAATTACAGTTACACTGCAAATTAATTGTGCATTCTCACAATATTATCTTAAACTAATGAAGGCTCAACAAAGCAACCGTTTCATTTTTTTTAAAGCAGCCTAGATTAGTGGGATCTCAATTATGGCTAAAACAAAAGAGGGCCGCTTGCTTGGGCATGGCACAAAGCAAAACGTGACGATTCAGCACTTTCTTCCAAACAAAAAACGGAGAAAGTTTCCATTGTTTTTGGAAAAACTGAACATGGCCATGATTCAACAGATACATGAGAAATAATGAGCGCTGTAATTAGCTAGTCAGGCAATAACAGTACTTAAAATGATAATCATATAGAGGTGCTTGATAATGCCATTCACATGTGGCAGTTTTAAGCATCAGCAAGCATCATAACTTTAACGCCAGAGTGGAGAGGCTGCTCAGCTCCTCTCTTTTGTTGCATGTACACAGCATTTGGTGTTAATTCAGCCTGTGTCTCATAGCTCTAAAAATCAAAATGGAAGATGTAATGCACATATGCTGATGAATGAAAAGTGCACAGATTAGAGGCTCAAATATGAGCAGAGGAAACTCAGGCTGAGACTTTGTTCTTGAGCAAACACAGAAGTCATGTTGTGCATTCGATGGCTTAATAAAGCCTCACCCAGTGGCTTAGAAGCAAAAGCACATTTATTGAAATTTTCTGCTTAATTTGACCTGAATTGAAATTAGCTTTCAATGGATAGGAGCTTATAATTCACAGTAATTTAGTGCTTTATTTTTCATTTAACGCATCATAAACCAAATGCTTTAATATGTTTCCCCTAATCTGCTAAGTAAAGAGTCTGTGTCTAAGAAGTGACATCAAGTACCTAGTAATCATGTTCATTTAAAAATGTTTCCACTGATGTCCTCCCCTGTGATATAATTTAATTTGCTCTTAGCTTCATTAGCCAATAACCAAAGCAAAAAAGATGCTTGTGTCAATTATGGGAACTCCAAGGGTCAGTAAGTATGAAGATTCACCCTGCTGCACATGATTATATAGAGTGGTCCTGTAACAGTGATTAACCCCGGGGTTGTGTGTGTGTGCACGCTTGTGATCAAATATGTTTGAAATGTGCATCCCTAAACGATAAGCAGCTACAAGCCAAAAGGTGATTATAGGTGGAAAAACTATTCCCCGGGCTAAGTGAGATGGAGCATAGTGTTGGGTGGTCACGCCTTGTCTGCTCATGACAGTGGCGGGTTAAAGAGATTACACTGGGTCTGTGTCAGCAGCCTTGGCCTTGCACACATAAGAACATAATAAGGAAGGACATGCTTGGCCTGCTGGGGAGAGAGAGAGAGAGAGAGAAAAAAAAAGAGGCTGAAGTTTGAAGCAGACTTCACAAGCAGCTAACAGCTTTTTGTGTGTTGTTTTACTAGAAGAAGTCGATTAGTATGACGCTTACATTCCTCTGAGTGGAACGAGGTCACTGTTTGAGTGCAGGGATGACACCTCAGGGCTTCAGAACACAAATAACTCTGCTACAGAGGATGGGAGTATGCCGTGTTCTCCATTAGCCCCGAGCCCTCTCTGCACAGCAAAATCGTCAGTATTAATTCATCACCACAAAGTCTCTATACTGTATGCATCCACACTGATTGGTGTTACCTTTTTAACACTGTTGGTGTTCTAACACCAGAATAATGCTAAATTAAAAGCGGTGTTGAAAATTCAACAGTGTTGAATTTTAATAACAAGTAGTGTTAGATTAACCAACTTTGAGTGTTACCTGTTGAAAAGTGTTAAACAAACTGCTGTTACAGCAGTTTGTGCAGATGTGCAACACTCCGCAAAAGCTCCTGACAACCAATGCATCTGTCTTCTGAGTGTGTGTTTTGCTTCTTTTGAAGGTTAAATCTTGTCTAATGGCTTAACAGCTGAACTTTCACTATTTCAGATGGTCCCAACGATGATAATCATCTGGGTTGCATCCATGTGGTAAGTTTACTCATCTGCCTGCTTATTGGCTACAACATGTGGTATTTCTGTGATGGACCAGTAAAGACCAGTACCTGTTTCTCCTGGTGCTGCTTCCTCTTTGTGGTCATAAAATCCTCTTTGGGAATTCTGCTTTTTTATTCTAAAGTTTCGACCATCTTTTTTTATAGGACCAAATTTTGAATTTTTCACAATTTTTTATTTAAAACATGAAACTTAATTTTGCTTAAACAAAACAATTATCTTTTTCTTAAAAACAAGTGATAAAGTTTTGCAATAATAATAGGCAATAATATAATAGTAATATTTCCTATAAGTCTCCAGGATATGAAGATTGAACTCATACCTGTTGCTGCACCTGATCATGTCACTTAATTGCATTATTTCAAAGTAGCTCCCAGGAGTAAAACAAAATGTTGCACAGAAGCTGCCAAAATGAATGAACAATCCCAAAAAGTGTTTGAGAAAATGATTCAGAGACAAAAACATGTCAGCATTCCAGAAAATGCTCCACCTGCCATAAACCCAGCATCACACCCAAGCATTAAAAACATTTTGAATTTTCCATCAAGGACAGCTTTTTGGTCAAATAAGTCCAATTATCATTAAGAATTTTGTGCAATAAAGAGGTGATAATAGCAACTCTTTTCTTTCTTTAAATGACCCGTGAATATTATTTTACCTGTGGTGAACTGGAGGACGCATCCATTCACGCGACACAATAGGAACAGCAGACCGTGCGTAAATTGCATCTTCATTTGCATTCCTGGTCCTAAGGAAGAAGAAGGAAAAAAAATCATGCAAATCTTAATGAGACAGTCTCCATTGTGGTTGTAATTGAAAAGCCATTCTTTGTTAATTACTGTTTCTCAAAGGGCCTGTCCGTGGTCACTGAGCTGAAACAAAAAAAAGTTACTGATTCTCGAGGTCGGGTGGTGTTTAAATGGACACATAAAAAATAATGTTTATTGTGGATTTGAGATGCCACGTTCGATTATAATAATGTCTGTGTTTATCGAAAATGAAATTGAAGTAAAAACGTGTGAATGGAGACTATAGCGATAAAGAGGGGAGCAATTAAAAATGCAATAAATTGCAGGGAATAATCAGACAATTGTTGAGAGCTGAATGGCTGACATGAAGCGCCCGTGTCTTGTCGTTAAAGTTGACGATATTTTGTCCTTAAAGAAAGACAACAAAAAACACAAAAAGATACAATACTGCAGCTCCAATCATAAAGCTGTCAAGACATATAAGTCAATTTCAAATGTGTGATTATTGTCATTTCGTGTCTTCATATGTATTTTTTCTTTTTAAAAACATTTCCTATCATCTTTACTGGAAAACAAATTATGCTCTTTTCCTTAAAGCTTTATTTCTCATGTTTTTGGCTAAATAGACACATCGAGAAAAAAGAAAGCACAATTTAATCAAAGTATTTTAAGAAAACTAAAACGACTTTTCATTACTGTGAGGAAACGTCGTAAAAGGAGCGATTAAGGAAAGAATAGTTTTTTCGCATGCGTACATTTCTTTAAAAACATCATCCGAGACTGAGACGATTGCATTCAGGTTCCAAACTCCCATCAGGACATCCGCATATTTCCGAACATTCAACAGTGGGGATTTTGCAGCCGCGCGCCCTGAGAGCCCCTCAGGGCTGTCAGGCTTGTTGAGTCTGAATTGGAGCAGACTGTGCTGGTGGTCCTCCGTTCCTTAATTAGGAAATTAGCTGCACAGAGGCCCTCATTATCAAACTCCGGGTTACTCCTGGTGTTTCTCTCCCTCTCTCTGCAATATACTGGTCAATTTCCATAAGGAGATTACAAGCGGATTGGTACTGAGATTTGCCCAGATAAACAAATAACTGGTCCCTGAGAATTAGATGACTACTAATTGGACGTTAGTTTTATTGCTCCTGCTCTGTTTGTCACGCCCCATTGAACGGGAAAATTAAATTCATGAGGTGATGTCTCCTTTGAGTTGATTTACTGCAACTACGCGGATGACAACATATCCCTGGAAAAGATCACTTTTATGGCTAGCTCACGCTCTTCGAGCATAGATCTGTTGTCTTATTTGAAATGAAACAAACAAAAACAAAAATCCCGCAAATGTCATAAGCTTTTTATTTATGTTGTAAATCCATCTGTGTGATTTGTAGGCTAGGCTTTATATCCCCTAACCATTAAAAAAAGACAAGCAAACAAAATAACCAGCAGAAAGAAAAAAGATTTCACTTAACTTTTAGAAAAAGTTTCTCTTATATCTATGAAGAAATTAGTTAGATTATTTAATATCTGATTGGTTCACAGTTTATTTAAGGTAACTGCCTTTAAATCGCCCAAATTAGGAGGACATTTTCGTTTATTTATGTTCTGATTCCAATTTTAAATATATTTTTTAACAGTTTCTCTATGCGGCAGATTAAAAACAGGAGAAAGTATTGCTCGCTCCGCGTCACCGTGGCGCAAACCTCCGCATAGCGCAGGGCACAGTAGCATCTTGTAAAGCTCCAGGAGGTGAAGCGCTCTAAAATGCACATACAAGAACGATCCCCGATGAACTCATGCAGCCTGTAGTTACTGAGGTGTTAATAGTCGTTTTCAAATGGGCGATTCGCTCGCTGTCATTAGCAGGTGTGAGGCTTTCCCTCGTCCATCGATTGGTTTCAGTGCAAGAAAGTTGTTTGTAAGGCCACACATGCAAATTAGGGTGGGCCGGGGTGGGTACTTCATGCTAATCGTTTTGGTAACCATCAACACTGTGGAGAGAAAACAAGTCAGCAAACAGCAGCCGGCAGCTTTTAGAGATGAACTCATCTGAGTCCCAAACTAAACTTTTCCCCAGGGACCACAGAGATGGCCCGTCTCCTCCACAAGAGGTCGTTGATGTATTAAAGTTTTAGCGGGTCTTTTAACACCACAGTCACAGTTTAACGTACCATGAATTTAGTTTAGATTTAAGGGGAAAAAAAATCCTGTCATTTATAAGTGTTTATATCTTTTCAATCTAAGATCCAATAAAGAAAAACGTGACACTTCAACCTCATTTTTAGTTTTTCTTCTTCATGCAGTAGGATATTGAAATCAATTTAATTGTATAATCCCTTCAAAATTGTTTTAATATTTATTAGGAGACTGGAAATTTTGTTTGCTGTTTTCCTGAATGTCGAAAGAGCCCCCAAAACTCCTCAGAGAACTTCTATCACTGAAGAAATCTCAGTCGTAGAAAAGATTTAACTGATGTCAAATCTATTGTAGATGTGACAAAAACAATTAAGATTTTTCATTTTTAGTTTAAGTTATACTCTGATACCCCACAATCACCTTCCTTTTTCTTTTTCTTTTATTTATTCATTTGGCCACATTGGGCATGTGGATTTCTGTCTAGAAAATAAATCTATTTACAGTATGATAATCCTTTAAAAAAAAAAAACTTATTTAGCCCACATTTTGTTTTACATCATAATTCTGGTGCGGAAAGTTCTAACCAAAAGAACCTATATTTTACAATAACTTGGCAAAAATATATATTTTTTGTATATCAAAAAATATAATTTTTCTTCTCAGATCGTAAATGTAAATCTTTAACACCCACGCTGAGGAACTGCGCGGTGGTTTTAAAACGTCACCTCTCCCTCCTCCTCTAACCAAAACACAGCGGTGCGTGCTCCGGTTGGATGTGGGAGCTGCGCTCCGATTGGTCGCCTGCTCCTCATTGTCATACTGTCAATCCACATCACATGGTCCGGCCTCTAGGCCTATTAACAGATGAGCTTGGAGAACAAGTTTACACTTCTGTTTCAGAGCCGAGAGGAACGCAGCAGCTTTGAGCGGAGAGAAACCAGAAGCACCTGCAGACGCTTTTACCTCTTCAGGCAGAACTTTTTTCCCCTCTTCACGTGAGACCGGTCAGTAGGCTACCTCTCTGACTCTTGGCGTTGTTTTGTGAACTTTTTCCCCTTCTTCTTAATGTGCGTGTGAGAGATCACTAAAAGTCGCCTGAATGTATAACATGATGGAAACCGAGATCAAGACCCCGCTCCCGCAGTCCAACTCGGCGCAGGGCGCAAAAAACAACAGTGCCAGCGACCAGGAACGGGTAAAGCGGCCAATGAATGCTTTCATGGTCTGGTCCAGGGGACAGCGGAGGAAGATGGCACAAGAAAACCCCAAAATGCACAACTCTGAAATCAGCAAGCGGCTTGGTGCTGACTGGAAACTTCTGACCGATGCCGAGAAGAGGCCGTTTATCGACGAGGCCAAGCGTCTACGGGCTATGCACATGAAGGAGCATCCGGATTATAAATACCGTCCCCGTAGGAAGACCAAGACCTTGCTCAAGAAAGACAAGTATTCTTTGCCCGGGGGTCTGTTGGCGCCAGGATCCAACTCTGTCAACAACTCCGTGTCGGTGGGCCAGCGCATGGATGGTTACCCGCACGTGAACGGGTGGACGAACAGTGCGTACTCCCTCATGCAGGACCAGCTGGCCTACCCTCAGCATCACAGCATGAACAGCCCACAGATTCAGCAGATGCACCGGTACGAGATGGCAGGTCTCCAGTACCCAATGATGTCCTCGGCGCAGACCTACATGAACGCGGCTTCTACTTACAGCATGTCTCCAGCGTACACGCAGCAGACCACCAACGCCATGGGACTGAGCTCCATGGCATCCGTGTGTAAGACCGAGCCGAGCTCACCGCCGCCGGCCATCACGTCCCACTCTCAGAGGGCGTGTTTGGGGGACCTGAGGGATATGATAAGCATGTACCTGCCTCCCGGCGGGGACAGCGCGGAGCATTCCTCCCTGCAGAGCAGCCGGTTACACAGCGTCCATCCTCACTATCAGACCGCAGGGACTGGCGTCAACGGGACGCTACCTCTCACCCATATCTGAGAGCAACACAAAAAAAGAGACTTCTAACTTTTTGTTTTTAAGAAAAAGTACTTCGGATACTTGAACTTTTTGGTTGCTGAAAAAATGAAATGATAAAAAAACAGCAGTTTTGTTTAAAGAAAATATCTCAAAATGAACTTGAAAAAGGATCGAAAACGAACTTTGAGCCCGTCGCAGAGGGGCTTTTTTATCACAAGTAGAAGCAATCAACTCATGTAGAAGAATTGGACTTCTATATTTTAAATGATGCCATATTTTCTCTCTATGAAAAGGCATGTGGCCTCGTGAAGGGGCTGGTGTATTTCAGAAAAGCTGGATGGACAGTTGCTCATAAATGTTTACACTTCATTTGTAGAATGTCAGTCGTCTCCACTGTGTCCAAATTTTGTAAACTTTTGTG
>JAPMNP010640953.1:0-16026 GCA_029874935.1 Atherina boyeri | reverse complement strand
GCTTGGCAGTAGTGGCTTAAAAGTTTATTGTGTTTTGACATTTTTGTTTATACAGTGTAAATACTTTTTGTTAAGAAAGGCAGTTTTGTGTACAACTGCCGCCATCACAAGCCTGTCAACCACAAATTATACACCCAACCGTGTCCTAGTATATTCAACAGACTGGCTGGGACTGGGAGTCCTTCAACATTGCAGCTAGCCCTGTCAACGCTATTGATAGTGGTCTTTTTTGGGTACTCGGTAGAGTTAAGTATGGTAACCTTTTCAGAAACTGTCACTTCTAGTAGTAGTGTATCTTCAGTAACGTCTGCTTAAACAAGCCTAGCTTTAAATTGTGTTATTGTTTTGGCCCAACTGCATCAAAAGAGAGGGACAGTGACAACACCATAACTCTGTTTAAATCTGGGCTTTATTTCCATTTCTGAGACACCTAAAGGGACGTCGTGTAAGAAATACTGCCATCTAACGTTGAATTTGTGTATTGAATGGAAAAAAATAATGCAGTCTTGCACAAAACTATTTCAAACACGTATTGAAACAACTAGCTCCCGTGTATCAAAAAGCCTCGACAACACTGATTAAATCATGTCATCCGTTACTGCAGGGAGTCGAATACTATTATCCAGATTATTGGCTCTGTATGCTCAAAACAAATGATAACACATTTATAAATGCAGACATCGATTTTTGTGGGTAAACAGAAGAAAATGTTGCACAATGCCCCTTTAGATACTAAACATAATTTGGATACCAATTATTCTAGAACACAGAATAATTGTACAGATGGCTCAATATAACCCACTTTTATTTGTAATAAAAAGGCCATTAAATCAGTCCATTTAGATAAAAATAGATAAAGCAAATTTGAAAGTTATTAATGAAGTTAACATATGTTTAAAGACTACTGAAACAAAAAGCTCTGACTCAGACTGTGACAATCAAGAACTGAAAAGGTTGGTTTCTGAGAAAGACTGACTGCTATAGAAACCGGATCCACATCAGTTCAGTTGACTTCCGCTCAATGTGACGTTAGTCTGCATGACCATATCATGCTAGTACAGCTCCAGTTGTAAGATGCTATCAAACAGCTTTCTTCTGAGATCCCTCGGGAAAGTTTGCACGGAATATCTTGTGTTTTTCAATGTGATGCTTCCTTATATTGTAATCTTTAAATGCAGCTAAGCTCTCATTGCAAAGAAAAGACATTTTTTGTGTTTTTGTTTGAATGTGATGGTAAAATAAAGTATAATTACCAGATAGCAAATGTGAGTATGGTCACTAAAACTCAGCCACATGACCACCACATGTAGTACACAAGGTAACTGCCATAAGGAAGGTTTCCCATTTTAGGACCTCTTCTGCTTCACAAAATACTTGCCATAATCAGACCAAGTCCAGGCCAACAACTGATATTTGGACCACATGGCCCACAGGAGACTTGCCATAATCCAAAACCAGGCAGGCTACTGACATCTTGTCCACTTCTGGCCGGCACAACACTTTCGAGTGCCGTAACCGAGCCATAAGTGCCAAAAGTAGCCCGGATTCGGCCCAAACATATTTGCTTTGTGGGTTACTTGTTAGTCCAGGCGAATTAAATCAGCCATTTTCGTTGACTATATTACATTTACGGTTGGAGAAAGACATGTCAGTAGAATAACACTAATAACACAATCCCTTTTTTAAGACACAACAACATGCTGCATTATGGGTTGATAGAGAAAGCTAGATATAGTTATTTGTAACTATCACTATATCGCTAGGCTACAGAGTATAGCATTCATGGTCCATAGGGAGTTCCTCAATCCATGTAGAAATATCTGAAGGCGTTTGATTTTTTCCCCCTCTCTTTTGGCATAAACATAGGCTGGGCAACATGTGGCCACCTGGCCGCCATTTGAAGAGGCCTGGTGTAAACTGATCTACAGTTAGCTGCAGCTCCACTTTCACTCCATCACACTCTGCTGGTTAAACTGGGACACGGTTATGGTTGACTACGTGTAGACAAGAAAATGTTTATTTGAAGACTACAGTATTGAAAGCAAAGATGTCTCTGTTTTTATTTGGGTTGTTATTTAGGATTATTTCTCTAATGGTTCAGACTTCTGGCAATTCAGGAGGTTGTATGCACATTTACAGAGCAAATTATATTAAGTTCACTGTAATGAGTGAATAATGGTTTTATATATTTATATATGGGCTTATTTGTCTGCGTTTTGTGTATCAGAACGGAACCAGCTTCCATGTGTTTGATCAAGGCCGGTTTTCCAAAGAGGTTCTGCCAAAGTTCTTCAAGCACAACAACATGGCCAGCTTCATCCGACAGCTCAACATGTGTGAGTATCAGCTGTTGTGACCGTTATCAATTGCCCGTCAATTTTAAATGCAAGGGATCAGTCACATTCATCACAGTAAAGAATTTTCAGATACTCAGGACAAGCAATGATGGTATTTAAAAAATCAAAAGCTTACAGATGGTGATGATAGTCTCTACGTGTTTGTTTTTAGATGGTTTCCGTAAGGTGGTTCACATTGAGCAGGGCGGTTTGGTGAAACCAGAGAAAGACGACACAGAGTTTGCGCACCCATTCTTTATCAGAGGTCAAGAACTCCTGCTGGAGAACATCAAACGCAAAGTCACCAATGTATGTACCTGCTCAGAAAACTGAGAACACAGGATGAAAATATTCTTGAACCTTAAAAAAAATCCTCCAAAGTCTGTTTGTTTTTGGTCTTTATGGTTACAGTCCTGTTTTCCATGTGACTGTGCAGGTGTCATCGGTCCGACAGGAAGAAGTGAAGATCTCTACAGAGGAAGTGAACAAGATTCTAAGTGACATGCAGCTGATGAAAGGAAAACAGGAAACCATCGACTCCAGAATCGTCGCTATGAAACAGTAAGGAACCAGAAACGAGTCCCCTATAGTGTACGCTGTGCACGCACACACAAACAAAACTTGTTTATTCCTTTTCTCACATACAAATTAGATTTTTCTTGGTAAGGAAGATTGGACTTTAGCACATGTGTGCCTCATGTCTGCTTCAATTTTTGCGGGAGCAAGTTGAGCCTGACATGGAAAAGTGGAATTGAAAAATAAGGAAAGACAGAATTTTAAAATGAAGCTTATTTAAAAGATTGCCTTATGGATCGTGAATTTATTTCTGTTGACACAAAACTTTACTTTTGGTAATATCCAGTTAACCATTTTAGATTGTCATAATTGTGTCGGTGTTAATAGCTGTAGCTTTACATTATTGGTTATCTTTCTTTTGTTGGCTTGAAAATCTTAACATATTCGCAGTCATACATGAGGTCATGTGGGAAGATCGCTGTGTTCATTTCAATATATGGGCAAAGCATCAGACTAAAGACAGAGAACTTATCATTATTCTGCAGCAAAAATAATTTCATCATAAAGGTTGAATATGGAATACAAACACAATAGCGACATCTTGTGTGTCTAGGTTGTAGTTGCAACGGCAGAAAAACGATTCCAGCCGTTGAGTCGCCAGGTTGGCTGCCGATACGTCAAGTGACCAGCCGCCACCTTGTCCAGTGACGAATGTATCGTAGAGGAGTTTAACTGAAAGATAATATTTGCCAAGTTAGCAAGTGAGTTAGCTAACTGATCCTGGAGAAAAGTAGCCATTTCTGTGTAGGCCATTTCTAGTGTAGGCTTCACCTCAATTTACTCTGGTTTTTGCCCTTCTTCAGTCTCTCCTTTTCTGAGATGAATAACAATATCTCCGGGGCTCTGAAGCAGCTGCTTGATTTGCAGACTCTGTCATCTTTCCCAGTGCCAGCTTAGCTGTACCGAACATACTATTGTATGTTCATCTTACCTTTATATCCTTTATTTTTTTTTTCTGTAGTACTTTGAGATGACAAAATTTAAAGTGCGTTATAAATAAAATAACGGAATTGTCAAAACCGTCAAAATTGATATTTTGTTGTATTTTCATTTCAATATAATTTTTTAAGGAAATGCTGTACTTTCACAATCACTCTACATCCCTCTAAATGTCTAGTGGAGGCATTATATTTTAAAACGATATGGCTTTTGATAAAAATGGTCCATATTGAACCTTTTAAAGGTTGTCCTAGAAATACAGGTCTGGTTGGGTATCATCCAAAACTGTCATTTTGGCAGCTGGTTCTTTTGGATTATATAGAAATAAACTCCATAGTACATTTTGATGCCTCCATGTTTGTGCAGACATGTACAGTATAGTCTGTTGACAGGGTTAGCAGTGGCACTATCTGTCGGCTCATTTATTGACTTCAAATGAAAGAGATTGCAGCAAACCACAATCATACGTGGTAAGCCAAAAGCCCCTTACTTCCCAGTCTACATAACTACCCTGTAACCTAATTCATTCCCCTTGACCATTTTTTGGCCTGAGATTTATGAATAATGGAGGTTCATATGTATACAAGGCTCCTACTGTGAGAAGCTGTCTATATTTAGGTTTTTGCCTTTGTGCATAAAAATGTATCTTGTTCTTTAAATGCTGTTTTATGGTTAGCTTTAGGTCTCTATCTTTGATTAATTGAACCTGTGTTTGCATGTATTTCAGTGAGAACGAGGCACTTTGGAGGGAGGTGGCCAGTTTGAGACAGAAACATGCCCAGCAACAGAAAGTTGTCAACAAGGTACAATATATCCACACTGATGAGTCTGATTGACTGCAGCAGTAGAAGTTTGGAGCATTGGGTGTGAGGTAACCTGAGAGCTAGCTGTGTGCAAGTGTCACATGGTGGCCTGATGGAATAGAAATGGTTTTTATCACTGCAAACTTGATGTCTTATCAAATAAGCTGTGTAACTACGATGGGGTTTCTTCCAAGAATCTTAACACACACTCATGCACACTTTTACATATTCACACAAAAACAAGTGGCACAGTGATAACACTATATTCAAAGGGGGATATAAATAAGTTTTGGCAAATGTTTGATGCTTGAATGCAGAGTTGTAGTTTATGTAAAAAATTTGTGCATCCCACAAATCTCCATCAACTGCAAGATGCTATCCTATCAATATCAATATGGGCCAACATTTCTAAAGAATGCTTTCAGCACCTTGTTGAATTAATGCCACGTAGAATTAAGGCAGTTCTGAAGGCGAAAGGGGGTCAAACACCGTATTAGTATGGTGTTCCTAATAATCCTTCTGGTGAGTGTATGTATGTAACAGTCAACAGTTTGGACACAGTTACCCATTGGATTTAATGGAAAAATGTGTTAAAATTTTTGGTACTGTATGTTGACCAGAACTGAAGGTGATGCCAGGAATGGGAATCCTCTCTAACAGCTAAGAATCTTTTTGCACCCAAGCAAGCACAGTGCTAACAAGTTAGCGTAACCTTAGCTGCCACCTGCACTAATAAAATCTCTCTCTTTGCAGTTGATCCAGTTTTTGGTGTCTCTTGTCCAGACCAATAGGATCATGGGAGTCAAGCGGAAGATGCAAGTTTACTACTAAAACACAAAACTACACACTTGTACTTAAATGCTCTAGGCAGGCATTCAGAGATTTTCTCAGCAAATTATTTGAATAGTTTAAACGGATATTGAAAGGCAGTTCTGTGCAACACTGGTTAATTTTCAAATGACAGATTTTTACTTCCATCTCCTACTTTCCTCCTTTCTGAGTTCTACATAGAAAGTCAGCCAAAGATTTTTTATAAAATATGATCATGTTGTGTTCTATATATTTATTCAGTGTTTTTTCCTTTGCCCGTAGTCCTCTGATGCTCAATGATTCCACTTCTACCCACTCCATGCCTAAGTACAGCCGGCCCCTCTCATTGGAGCATCTGCAGGTAATTGGTCTAATTTTTCTGCTACACTATTCAGATTTTATTATTGATTCATATCAGTTCAGTTTAGTAGGGAATGCTGCATCTGACACCATCATCACCTCTGTTTTTGATTCATTGGCGTCTATTGGCCTCTCATTAAAGGAGAAGTCCTGTTTTCTTTAACCTGGACTTTTTTTATAGCATGAAATACATTCATAAACTCACCCGGACAATTTTGGAGTTACTTGAAGTCTATCGGGAAATATTTAGATACCTTGCGCTGGTGTTGTCGGAGCAACGGCATAATCAGAGGCACTTTCTTATGTGGTGTCATCGTCGTAAACGGTTTGTGTCTTTATATCTATGGTTTTGAATGACAACAAAGCCGCTCTGAAGGCAAAGAGGGATAGTACAGCAACTGATAACTAAGCACTGGTGAAATTAAAGCATTTTGTGGCAGATAATGTCTGATTTAGAAGCAAATGATAGTGCCCCGACCACTTCCATTGAATGGATATGTAAACCAGCATGATGAATCTAAATATCTACCGAAGTAACCCGAAAATTGTCTGGGTGAGTTTATGAATGTATTTCATGCAATAAATAAGTTCCAGGTTAAAAAAAAAAGCTGTACTTTTCCTTTAACTGTTCAAAAGCAAACTGTGGTTCACTTATTACACCTCTGCAGGTTGACTGGAGGATGTTTGAGATGCATGCCATGATGTGTTTGGTGATTGTGATCAGTGGTCAGTGAGTCCTGTTCAACCACAGTCTTGTCTCCTCAGTCTGCAGCCAGTCTATTCCCAGCGGACTCCCCCCTGAATTCTGGACCGATCATCTCTGACATTACAGAGGTTGCTACATCCATCCCAGATGGTGGAATCGTTGATTGGACTGAACCAGGGTAAGAACCAGCAAGATCATTCTTTATTACTCAACCAATGATTGAACAATCAGAAAGCTCCAATGCGGCCTCACATTCCTGCAGAGTCAGCCAGTCAGTTGGTATCAAAGAGGAGCCGTCCAGTCCTGAAGTGGAGGAGTGTCCTGTTCTTGAGGAAGAGCCTCCAAATGTAGACACCCCCCTCTCCCCCACCACCTTCATCAACTCCATTCTTCAGGACGAGATACAGCCAGCACCAGTTACGTCCGCCACCACTACCACCGGCACCACCACTACCACCCCCCCAGCAGGTATACATTACATTATGATCTTTGCAGCTGTGTCATTGAAGAAAATACTTTCACTCAGTGTAACCTCAATCTGTGTCTTCTGTAGCCAGCTCCATTGTTGTGATGAGCCCGGCCTCTTATGGGTCCCTCCCATCAGCCCCAGTTGGCCAATCGCCTGGCCCTGTTGCCACCTCAAACTCTGCCTCTTCCCCAATCCCCACCACCCTTCAACAGAAATGTCAAACCATCGCCTGTATTGACAGGTAAGTGTGCAATCAGGGTGACATCAGGCTCTACTGCTGCTGGCAACTGCTGTTCGACAACCTGAGAACTGAAACACCATCATCCTCAAAAACTGTTCAGCGATTGCCCCAACAAATATCCAAGAACTGTCTAAACAACTGCCCCAACACCTGATAACAATTGTCAATTAGCTGCATTCTACCCGCCAACGACGTTCAAGGAACCGCTCTATACTTGCCAGCTGCTGTCTTGTCAACTGACAAATATATTCTTCCCATTTTTGTACCTCACTGCATCCAATTTTACACATCTTGCCCCGAATGTACTGCTGCCTTATATATTATGTGTGATCGACTGAATGCCTTGCTTTGAAACATTCAGAGGTTGTAGTATTTGTTACATTTATTATCAGATGAAAGTCTTGTTAAAGGTTACTTGTTTCATTAAATCCCTTGTGCTTCCCTCAGATTCCTCCTTCCTCCCTCTGCAGGTGGAGTCTCACCTGACGTTTGGCGCCTCATATCAACACAACCTGAGAAGTGAATCTTTATCTGATTAATGTAGATTGTATGTAAAAGATGGACGTATTCTCTCAGTCTAAAACAACAAACCAATTCCTTAAACTTTTTTTTTTGTACAATTAGAGGGTGAGTCCTTTAAACATTAAATGTAGAGAACAATTGGTCTACCAGTCAGCAGATTTTAAAAAACGAAAAACTTTATTTCTGTTTTTACCCCAGTAAAAAGTTTTCTCGTGGATTTATGGCCTCCGTTGATCATGTCAGACATGTTTCAGTGCTCTAGAAGGGAATGGTTCGGTATGCTTTGACGAGTCTCTTCCTTGTAATTGGCATTTGTTCGCCTTAAAATGTCTTCAGGTTCTCGTGTAGATCTCTCTTGATTGTCGCAAACAAAAACATTAAACATTAAAGGCTTCTAAGCATCGCTCTGCAAATCTGAGTGACGACACAATGGTTACGTCCTTTTTTATATATAGTCTATCAAGATTAAAAACATTTAAAATAGTAGCTTGCTTATATCTCTGGTGGCATTCTACATTTTTTTTTTGTCATCCTGCGACACAACCAGACCAACACTGGTCTGATATCAGACAAATATCGTATATCTGTGTGACTTTGAATCAAATGGATACAGAAAATAGTCTGACTTTCTATGCCATTAAAACATGTTCAGATCTGCAATAACTTTCAGCTCACTTAGAGCTTAAGGTCCAGCAGCCATTCCCTCTGTAGCTGCTTGTAAGTAATATTTTTTGTCGTGTGACGTTATAGAAAGTCAAATTGAGCTGGAGTGAGAGAGACACTGTTGGTTTGGGTCCACTTGAACAAAAGAAAAATGTAGAATAACACCAGACTGATGATGTTTGCTCACAGAAATCTCTATTTATTTTCTTTGTTTCAGGTTGGAACTTTCTGATCATGTTGACAGCATGGACAACAGCTTGGAAAATCTACAGACTATTTTGAACTCGCAATCCTTCACCTTCGACACATCTCCGCTTATGGAAGTCAGTCCAACTGTGTCACATATATTAATATATTGGCCGTTGATTATTATTGTGTTCATTTTAATGTCAACTACTTTTTTATGTTTAGTTTTTCAGTTCGTCCAGTCCTTCCGCAGAGTTTGACCTTGACAGTTTGGACACCGTGAGTTTAATAACACTCAATTTTCACGTTCTTTCCTGATCATTATTACAGTAAGAGCAGTTAACGTGTCTATTCCAGGTTTTAGGTAGGGATGTACAGCTTAACAGTTGCACCCAAAAGGTTTACAAAATATATTATTGTGCAATATTCGTAAGGCTCTCGTCTCTTTTCCTCCTTATTGGGACAGATAGTGAAGATTGTTTAGGTGAAGCACGCATCCACATGTGCACTCCACCCCCCACCTCCTTCGTTACACCTGAGCAAAAACCACATGCCTCTTAAAAATGGCACACAGTCTGATTCACCGACTCAACTGTTAAACTATAAATCACTGGATTAAAAATAAGTTAAGCAACGGTAGCATGAACCATTCTGCGACCAAGAGTAATTAATGACTAATTAAAAGACGCTAGCATCAACATTAGCTATTAGCATCAACCCTTCCACATGAATGATATATAAACTGTCTGGATAATATTTTAATTACTTACATTCTCCTCCTGCGACGGTTGTCCACGGAGAGTTGGAATTGACCTCTCTTTCAGTTTTAATTTTGTGGAGAGTCTTTCATTGAACTACCCAAGGTTCGTAAAACAGTCTCGTTTGAAGCGATTGGTGCAGACCAACAGGTATTTGCTGACTTTTTCTGGAATGTTGCCCTTAAAAATGAAGTTATTCCAGGCAGCTTGTAATTCCTCTGATTCTGGGATTTTATCTGGAGATCTAGACTTTTAAATACAGCCGGCCACATTATTTCACATGAGCAATTGCCTTCATCGTTCCCACTGCATTCTCACAGCAAATCAGGTATAGGCATCAGGTATAGACATGGTTGAAGACCTGCTGGGGGAGTTTACTTCCCAGGTTGGATGTCATCACTGGGCAAAATATATGTCGTCTTTTCTAAAAACTTCATTTCAAAGTAAGAAACACCCTAAATAAGGCCCAGGGTGGTTTTTAATAGAAGTTTTTGGTCTGCTAGTGACTTGGAGCACCACAAGAGACCCTTCCAAGCACTTAGAAAATCGATTTTTGCGTACTATGTCCCCTTTAGAATAGCATGAGTCCATACACATAGTATCGGACCGATACCCGATACTGGTATTGGTACATTGCTAGTTTTAGGTAGGTGTAAGTACCGGTGTGACTTGAAAGGAAAAAAGACATGTTTTGCTTGTTTGACTGATGAAACTGTTTCCTTTCAGCTGCTGTCTGATGAAGCCCCAAAAGAAAATGAAGGCTGTGCAGGTAAATCACATTAAGCTACATTTGGATAATGCATATACATCTACATTGCTGTTGTTTACCATTTACCATTTATGATGATTTCTGTGATTGCAGGGAAGCAGCTGGTGCAGTACACAGCCACACCTGTCCAAATGTCTGAACCACTCAGCCTGGCGGAGTGCGGCACCGACCTCCCATCTCTGCTGGAGTTGGAGACACAGCCTTTCTTCAGCACTGACACGCCCACTGATGATCGGGCCGATATCCTGCTGAGCCACAAGGAGCTTGACTCTAACCTCTGACATCTCCAGGGATGTGATGACTCCTTAGTTACCATAGCAACAGGACACTGAACACTGACTCAGCAGCAGCAATAGTTGATGACAAAATCGATCGGTTGTTGATCAATCATTAGGTCAGAGGTCATGTTTTAATCAAGCAGATAATATTGATCAATATTAATACATTTCGATACTTGTTTTCTTTTACTCTTTTTTTTTAGTTTAGATTTAGTTTCTTTTTCGTTGCTTAAATCCAATCCTTCGTTGTTTGCTTTAAAAAAGGAAAAGAAAAAAAAAAGAGAAAAGTCTGAGATTCTCAGAGAACCAGGGTCACTTGTATACCTGCTGCTCCATTCAGGGACAAATCTGAGATCAGTCAGTATGGATGATGTCACAGTGCAGGGGAGCCAGGATCATGTGACCCAGGTGTTCTCTGTGCAGTGCATGTTAAAGTCAGATTATATGGTTGTATTTGTTTTCATGTGTAGAATTGAAATATAATGAAGAGAATCTGAATATTTTTGGAAGAATTTATTACAAAGTGTATGTCATCCTCTTTTCACCTCTGTTACCATGGAAACTGCAGAGAAAACACATTGATCCAGCCTGTTTTGAAGCTTTCTCCATGAATCAGGTTCAGTCCAATACAGTCAAACCCTGTTGAAATTTTTCCATCACAGTTTCACAACTGTTTTAGCCTGACTCCTGATGGCCGACCAACTCCTGACATTCTCCTCCACTCAGTTGCAACAGTGAAAGAGACCAGAGAGAAACTGTTTTAACTGTTGTGGCAAATGGCCTAAAGCTCAGCACAGCAAACGCTTCCTGTGTGACACAGATGGAACTGCAGCTTTGTTAATGTGCTTTATGGAGTCGTTGCAGCGGTAGATGAACTTCACTTAGATGGATTGCCCATTTGCAGCTGATCACTCTGTCTCTTCTTAACTGCAGCACTCACAATCAAAAAGCCCTGTTGGATCAGTATTGGCTCTGATTAGTTAAGTTCTATATCAGATAGATGGGACTGATCTAAAGCAACTTCTCAGTGTTTCCATCAGTTTTTATTTATCCATATAAATGTGATTTGAGGTCAGTTTCATACAGTAAGTTTACATTGAGTAACTGAAAATTGAAAACAGGTCATATCTGTGTCATGATTGATACTGAAGATGGTTTAGTTTTTTGAACCAGAGCAGGTTTGTGGCATAAATCACTTCAGGACATCGGGTGCCAAATTTGATTGGACTCATTTGTGACTTTAGCTGAAGCTTAAACAACATTAACTTTCTACGTGCCCATTATCTTCTCGCCAAAAATCTCCATTTAAGACCTTGAAAGATGAAAATGGCTCTTTTTTTTGTTTAGACATGTAAACAGACATTTAAAGACAAGGGAAACTACCGCTATTGCACAGATTTAAGCACAGAAGTATGTTCAAGGATATTGTTAAAAGTTCTTGAGCTTAAAATAAAAATATTGAAGCTGTTAGAAAGAAGCAACTTTGTAGATTACAGCTTTTACTTTAGCAAGCGTGACTGTGTGCATTAAAACTATGCACCCATGTTTCTTTATTTCTTGGTGTTTGTGTTTCATAAACAAAATTGCACTTCAGGATGTGACTAGGACTTTTAACAAAGCAATATCTGTAATTTTGTGACAGTGAAGAGACTCCTGATGTCCTGAAGTTAATTTATCAAGATTGATCCACAGGTTTGTCTGCTGCTGTACAAAGAAGAAGCTGCGTGCAGTGTTAAAGCCTCTGTTATTAATATATTGACTTCAAGAGCAAGCCATCTATTTAATCCACCTGAGCTCACCTGACAGCTCTCTACATAGAGGGAGAGGAGGAATGTTGTAAACAAAAATGAGGATGAAGATCAAAAAGTTTTCAAGTATCCAGTTTGCAAAACATTGGTTCAATAAAATGTTTTAAACACAACTGCATATGAATCATTCATTCAAATCCATGGAAATCATATGTTGATAAATTTTGATTTAATAAACTGTTCAGTCATTTTGAGTCAGACAAGACACAAAACAGTTTGATGTTCAAAATAGACAAAAAACCCAAAACATTTATTAATGTAGTCCAAAACCATATTTTGCAATGACAAGGATGTCACCTGCGATGTCATCATTACAGAATCACCCGATGGTCGAAATTCAGCTCAAGCTTTTTATTTAATTCCCCTGTCAGTGATTCTCTAAAACAAATAAACGCCTATAAACAACATTTTTAAATATCAAAAGAAAAATAAAACAAACAAAAAAACAAAACAAAAATCAACCAGCAATTCAATTTTGCCAGTTGGTGGGTGGGGGACTATAACTAGTGGGAGGGGTCAGGATTCCTGGGCCATGCTGATTGGTCGGTACACTGTAATCGAAAACGCAGGAAACGCACTTGTGGCATGACGTGGAAGTCAGCAGATATCCTCCGCTTCCACATTTTCTGCACCTGAGACACAAAGCAGAGCTTTAATCCACATGTTCCTTCTTTCAGATGGTGGTTCAGATGAACCTTGTCACAGTTAAGGTAAAAAAATGGCTTTTTAAAAAAAAATAAAAAAAAGAATTAGGGCCAAAAGTTTTATGAGTCCAACTTCTAAACTATGAATTAATTATATAAATTCATTCATACACATTTATTTAAAGGAAAACTGAACTTCTGGATTTTTGACAAGATATTAAACCTTGATCAAGTTCATCTTGAATATTTTTCCAAACTATATCAAACCAAGAAGTGTCTTTGGCTATGAGATCCAGGTGTCACGCTGTCAAAAATGAAATGCATTTTGATCACAGCTTCTCAAGACAGAAACTGTGTTGATCATTTATCCATTCATGAAGTTTTAATGATAACACAAAAGAAAGATAAGAGTTTTTTAAACATTAATAACCAGTGTGAGGAAATCATGTTACAAATAAAATGAATATATAACAGGAATAATGTGACTGGAGTTTTCTGGAACACCATCTCTCATTAGGGAATAAGTCAGAATGTGGATGTGAGGGAGCAAGACCAAAGAGGTTCAGGTTTGGATTAGAAGAGAAGAGAGGTCAAAGATCAGATTGAGTTTATACGCACCTTCAGGACCCTGACCAGATGGGTTGTACTGTTCAGTAACGGAACCTGCAGAGGACAAACAGAACCAAGAAAAGAGAAAGAACACGCCTTCAGCACCTGATCTCAGGTCAGATTCAAAATGGTAAAAGTTCAGCCAAAATCCTTCAAAGTCATTCTTTGATCAGAATTCAGGACCAGAAACGGATCCACCTCTGAAAACAGTCCTGAGCCAAGAACTACCAGGACATTGAAGTTCGTTTGGACATTTGTTTTTGTCTGGTTTGTAAGTTGGTTTATTTTAGATTTAATTATAGGCATGTTTAAATATATACGTACTCTGGCTTTAGACTTGTTTGACACTACTCTTTAGTTTGGTAACATCCTTTTAAAAAACTGGTTTGTAGAGTGGTTTCACACTGGTTAACAAGCTGATTTTTAGCGAAGATTCAAACTTGATTTATGGTTTGAACAATGATTTTATCCTTGTTATAAGATTGTTTGTGGGTTGCTTTCAAATTGGTTTAAGACTGTTTTTCGAGCTGATTATCTAGGATGGTTTCAGCCTTATTCTAAATAGTTTGAGTGGTTTTATACATGCTTTCAATCGGAGGTTCGAATGATCTAATACTTTCTTAAAAACTGGGTTGTAGACTGGTTTAATTCTTTTCTAAAACTGGTTTCATATTGGTTTAGAAGCTCTTTTTTTGTGTGGTTTCAAACTTCTTTTAAACTTCTTTCAAAAAATCTGGTTTGTAAGCGGGTTTGATACTTGTTTTAAACTAATTTAGAGACTGTTTCAGAATAGAGCACAAGCTCCTATTTCAAGTGGATCCAGATATTTTAGAAACTAGCTTGAAGGCTTGTTTTAAACTTATTTGCCCTCTGGTTTTAGATTGGGTTGATTCTTTTTTAAAATTCAGATTTTTGACTAGTTTGACAGATGAAACCTTATCATGATGCAAACAAATGTAAAACTTACCAGCCATCTGTGTGTGATCTGTGACAGGTGGATGACCTGTTAACAAACACATGATAAACACAGAGTTTGTACAGGCCGTCCCTGAACGAACACAAAGGTTTCTACTGCAGTAGAACTCACATCTTTACTTATTCACAACAAACAGAACTTACTGGAGTCGAATGGAGTCCCTGTTGGATCTGCTGGAACTAAAACACACAGACAGTTTGATGACAAGTCTGGCCTTTAACCTCTTACTTGTGTACTGACCCACCGCCAGCCATGTCGGCGGACAGACCTTACCTGTATCTGTCCCTGTGGAGTCTGCTGTTACGGTAACCAGGTCTGTGTGGGAGTAAACACCTGAAACTAAATCACAGAACAAATACAATGAGGGCGAGAGTAACAGATGCTTATCATAGAAACAGGTGTGTTGGATATACCTGGGCTCAGAGTGTGTGCGATGCCATCTACGGCCTCTGAGTGAAGAATGATGGGTGATGACTCTGTAACACATCACAATGTGACAGGAAGTGAACCAAAACAAACTCCATAACTGTATGTATTGTCATAGCAACAAGTCTTACCTGTGACATCATGGCCAAGAGCGAGAGCTGAAGCTGGATCCAGTCAGAATACAGAATCACTTTAATCAGCAAAACAAGTAGTTTATAAATCCACTGGTTCATTATTTTATAGGTTCATCTCACCTGTTAGGTCGATGTGAAGACTGGTCACTGACTCTACTCCACCTGGCGACATCATCATAATCATTATCATGTATTTGTTAAGTTATTTGACAAGTGATTTAATTTAAAATCCTGAGTGTATGTAGGTAAAAGACCTACCCACTGCAGGATGCTCTGCATAAAACGGAGGCTGTGTTTATAAAGTTTCCATGCACAGAGAAGGCATTTAATTTTAAAGGTATGGCGGAAGATTTTTTTGAAATTCAGGAAAGAACTCTCGCCCTCTCCACTTTTAAAAAAAATGTGCAAGCGCAACACTGATCCTGTTTCTCTCTTCTGAGGCCTTTCTCTTCTTCTCATACACTTCAAAGATACTTTTTGAAAGTGTGCATGCACAGAAAGCGAAAACTATCCTAGGAAAGAGCACGTATGACAGTATTGGTAATATTCTCCAGAATGATTGACAATTAGGAGGACTAATCGTCTTGATGATCCACCTGGAAGTAAAACAACCTCCGCCATGTATATCTAATTTTATGTGATTTTGGTCTACTAGCATGATGTTTTGAGACCTTCCCTTGTTTGAGCTCAGTGTCCACTCATGAGGGATTACTTAACTGTAAACAATAGGTTTGTTAAGAGCACATTACCTGCTGGCGATATCAGTTTACTGACCTTGTGATTACTCAGGATATTAGTTTGTGCCTTATAAAATTGCAGGAATTCAAACTTTCTCTGCTTCAATTTGTGTAAACGACTAGGACAATCGCATGCGGGTGATACGGCTGGTGTACCTGTGAGATCAGTCTGCAGGCTCTGTGTGTGATGATCACCGAGGGAAACCAGCCCGTCCGTCACTGCTGCTTAAAAACAACCAACAGGGTCAAACTGCAGAAACTGATCCATTATTACGA